>JBBYHL010000004.1:1038374-1056275 GCA_038381835.1 Adansonia madagascariensis
TTTAATTCTCTCTTCCATCCATATCGTGAGTATACCTGTTTTAATTTAAACTATTATTAAAATATTTAAATGAATTTAGTGTCACAAATTAAGAGACAATATTCCAATCAAGAAAATTACCAAAAGCTTAAAATTAAAATAATAAAAATAAAAGGGTGATTTTATCCTTGAAAATTTATCATTTGAAAAGTTATAAAACTATTCAGTTCACTAAAAACTACTTAAATAGCTTATCTCTTCAAATTAAAAAAAATTTAATCACATTTGGGTGTATCAAATTCTCGTTAATTATAAAGTTTTTAAGTTGAGTTATTGTCAAATGATAATAAATTGATTTAAAAAATTATATAAAAAATCAAATTAAACTTATAATAATAAAATAAACTTAGGGTATTTAGATTTTTTTAATTTTAAAAATTACTATCTATCAACAAATTATTCATTCTTTTTATTATCTTTTAAACTAAAAAAATTATCAACTTGCTAAATTATTCAACCTTTTTTAATTTATTATTCTTTTAAAATATAAATTTTTTTAAAAAATATATGATAAATTCTAATATATTTCTTAATCATTCTCGTAAAAACTTCCATTTCTCTCTCTATTTCAATTATATCTCAGCAAATCACAGTATGGGAACGTAGACTTCAATGGCTAGAGCCAAAAACCATACAGGAGTATCTAATTTGAGATTTTGAGTACACGTTTTAAGACAAAACCCTTCAGATCTTAAAAGGGTGTACTGTTTTTTTCTTTTGTTTCGTTCCAATAGGTAGGAGCCTTGCTCTTGCTTCCAGAAGCATATGTACTTTGTTTTTATATCCGTACTATATTTATATTATTTTATGTATTATAATTATATTTAAAAAATTAAATATTTTATATAAATTTAATAAATTAATAATATATTTTATATATTTTAATATATATATTTATGTTATATTTTAATTTTTATATTATATTTATATCATATTTAAATTTACAAATAATATTTTTATATGTGTTTTTATATGTGGATAGTCAACACTTTTGTTGGAGGCTGAATTCTTTTTAACGCGGTTTTGTTATTCGGTATTTGTCAAAGCTCTTTGCAAATATGCTCATTATTATTTTATATACCATGCATGTGCAAGCAATTTGATTATTTGTGACATTAATAAAAAAACGAAATTAAAAAATTTTATAAATAAAGTTAATGAAATTCTTAATATTCTTTTAAATATAATAAAAGTTATTTAGGCTTGTGATAACTTTTTAACTCATTAGTAGAATAAAAAAACATATCGTCAGTTCATAAAAAATTGATATTATACCAAGCAATCCGTGTATTCTTATCATAATCATTTATTTTTATATCAAATATATCATAATCATATTTAACGTATTATATATTTATATAAATTTTGATATATTAATAATTCATATTATATATAAATTTTGATACGTTCACGTATATATTCATACTTTCTTCATAATACATCATATTTAAATTTAATTATTTTTTCGTATTATGATATCTATACCATATTTTTCATCACATTTTTCCTTTATAAACTTATCAGCATGGAATCTCCTAGACATTGAATTTTTTTTTAACTTCATATTACTAATAAGCTTAAGTTTTTAAAGCCAATCAAATTGGATAAAAAAATTACAAAAATTATTAAAGAATAAATTCTTTTTATCTAACACTTTAGTATTTGATTTAATGACAAACATATGTATAATTCATTTAAAATTTTTAATTTTGAATAAAAATAGGATTAGTATTTTTAAATTGTTAATAAAAATTTATTCTTCATAAACAAAATTAAATTATTATTGTTATATTAATCTATTAATTTTACACTTCAAAAAACAAATAAAAAAAAATACAAAATGTCACGTGCTCTGGCACGTCGGTGCGATGACGTAAGGGGCCTGTGATTAAGACCTATTGCCCCAAAGATTCCACATTAGCAATTTAATAATGGAAAACAGCGCATCTGATTATTACCCCTTTCAGAAAAAAATGATTAAAACGCAAATAACGGAGCGGGAAAAAAAATTCCGTACTTTTCGGTTACACAGGAAATCTGAATCAGCCACCGTTAAAAATGCAAGGATCCGTCAAGCACAACCATCACAAAGCAGAGCATCGCACTGAAAAAAGGAAAGAAAAAGAAATCCAAACCAGTATTTAACGGTGCAAAATCCCTCAATAGAGAAAGGTTACTCAAAAGGCAAGCAGCATAGGAACAACAATTTATTATATATAATAGTTTTTGGTTAAAATAATAATAATAAAAAGCTCTCTAACTTTATCATTTTATCCACGTAAGCAGAGGCAAAGTCAGAAAATATACATTGAAAGTTTTTGGTCTTAGTGCATTTTGCTATGACTTGAGTACTAGGTGCAATGAAAGCGTCTAAACCCAACAGCTAGACTAGCTCTGAACCAATTGAGGCATTATGGCATTACCAAATTAAATTGAGTGCAAGGGTCTGAACCCGTCAAACATGCCTGCCACCTTAGTCTCAAAAAACCCATGTAAGAGCCACACAAGTATATGCCACACACCTAAATGTTGTGAGGAGGTTTGTTTATAAATAAGGGCCACCTCCACACTTCATTTGTTTAGTGTCGGGACCAATAATAAGAGCATAAAATCTTGGCATGGGCTTACCCTGCCTTCAATCATCTGCTCTAGCAACTTCTTAGAGGGACTGTTTTAAACAGTATTGGATTGTATTTCACACTAGCTTGGATTTTAGAAAAGGGGCTTAATTATACTAAAAAAAAAAAGACATTTCCAATCAAAGGTCACTCTGTTTGCTCACTTTTGAGTTCCAAACAATGCTTTCGCATTGAATTCACATTTCCCACATTGGAAAGAGAGAGGTTACAAGCACAAGCAGTGACTATGGTTGTACTGTTTCAGTGGATTCTAGAAGGGGGAGGGGGCGGATAACGATTTTCGTGAACGGGTGGACCGCGCTCCAAGTTGCAACCTCACCACCCCGCCCCTCTAAAATTCTCACTTCCCCACGCGCGGCCCAAGAGAGCGGCTTTCTACGCCGTTTTCGCGGATGCAGAAAAGCAACTGCACCAGTTGTGCCACCAAGTTTTCAGAACTCTTAACATGATAATATCCTTTGCTTTGCCTTCTATTTTACCTTATGGAATTATAAAAATGAACTCATTAACATAGCTCCAAGAAAAGTTTAACACAAATCCAAACATTAGTAGTACTTTTATATGATTATTAAGATTTTTATTTTTTACATTAAATACTTAAATTTAATTTATTTTTTTGCATTTAATTTTTTAGTGGGCACACCGCACACAAATTCATAAAATTATATCTTCTATTTTCTCAACTAGGGTACTATCCAATCAAATTATGTACTAAAACATATTAAACTTTGATGCAGAGGAACCAGAAAAAAGGCAGTTGCTATGCACCTATAAATTTCCTGTAATTGGTGGTATCAAATATAAATTCCACATTCACCAAACTACTATAAATGCATAAATAAATTATTTCTGAAAAAAAAGGTACAATAGAATTTTCTTGGCATAAATATGATGGACTTACCGTGTATGTAATGCAATGTTTTCGACAGCTAAAGCAGCTAACCATTGAAGTAAATTCAATAATTTGAATATGGTAAAAAAAAAAAATGTACATGGTACATTTAATTAATAATTGTAATAGATATGATATGATTTAAATTTTTTATAAAAATTTAATTGTTCGTCTAATCTAATTTGTATTAGATTATGTCTAAACAAAATATTTAATAATTTAGGCTCGAGCACCCTAAATTATTATTTCAATAATAAAAATATTTTTACTTAAATTTAATTATAAAAATAATATTTTAATATTTTTTAAATAATAAAATAAGCTTATGGGTTAAGCTAGGTTTAAGTAAAAGAATTAAAAAAAATCATATCTCGACTTTACTCATGAACAATTTTAGAGACAATATATTTTAAACACAATTAATATAATATATCTAATATACATATCATATTTATATTTAATATTTTAATATATTTAATAATTTATTTTATATTTATATTTATATAATTAATGTAAAAAATAAATTTATTTGGACGCTATTTAAAAAAGGAAATTATGGAATGTGGTCCAGCTGCAAGGCATGCAAAAGACAAGAATATTCCCAACTATGTGCATTGGAGTGGTTACACGCGCATGAAGAGAGCGTGATGATTCCCATTCCTTTTGTGCTAAGGGAAACGCAATATCCAATTAGATTTCGAGTACAGAAATTAACAAAGGCAGGGCGTGTAGGTTAATTTGGAAGCATAGGAAGCATCGTCCTTACAAGTGACAGAGCCACATTGCCTTAGCTTGGCCCCCCACTCCTTTTGACATTGTCACAAAGTCAATGAAAAAGCAAAAAGGGTGGAGATTGAAACCCATGAGCCCTCCAAGGAAAAAAATCGAAAATTTTAAATTTAATATAATTATATTAAATAAAAAATAATTAAAATTAAATATAATATTAATATATAAATATGTAAAAATTTATATATTACAAATTATTAATATATTAAAATTTTATAATATTAAAATATTTTAAATATAATTATAATATGAAAATGATATAAAAATAAAAAATATATTATTAAATGTATAAATATTTTTTTACAAAAAAACTTCAGATAAAAATTTAGATATTAAAATTTAAAATTAAAATTTATTAAATATTATTTATTAAATAATTATATAAATTAATTAAATAAACTTTGAATATTTAATTTTTTTTTTTTTTACAAAATGAAATTCTTTTTCCTCACATGTATAAATAATTAACAATTATCAAGGCAAGTGCAACGCCATTTCCTCTCTCTTCTTACTATGTCTCAATAATCTTATGCTTCTTTTCTCTCCGTTATTTTTTTTTTCTTGCTTTCACACCCGGAAGAAAGTCAGCGCCGTCCTTTTCTGCCATCGGCGCCTGTGATTCCCCTTTGCCCAATTTGCTTAAGAAAACGTCGGGTTGGTATTGGGCGTTTGAAAGTTTCTAGGTTGATTTTGGGGGGCGCTGAAAATGGCTGGGGACTGGGATCTTTATGCAGTAGTGAGAAGCTGTACGGCTGCCGCCGCCAATACCACCACCACCGCCATAGCAAGCAATCAGTTCCCGAAGCGGAATAGTAGCAGTTGGTGTGATGATGACGACCCTTTGGCTTCTTTGAGGTTTGAGGAAGAAGACAACCCGTTTTCGTTTCCTAATCTTTCACAGCTTAGGAAAAGTGGTTCTTTGCAAGATTCTTACAAGCCTTTTCTGTCACACGCCGACCCCACCACCACCACCATCAGCACTAATCGAGGTATAGATCCCAGCTCTTTGAGTTATGTTCATGGAGGATCTAGTGGTGGCCAACATCATCAGCATCAAAGGTTACAACAGCAGCAGCAGCAGCAGCAGGAACAACAACAACCCATCATCACCACGAGCAGCACCATCGAGATTAGCTCCCCATTGACTCCAGCCTCCGCTCCTTTTTTTGCTTTTGGCCGATCTGGAAGCCAGCAACGACCACAATCCCTGCAGCAGCTGCAAAAACGAGATCAACAGCAAGAGGTTCAAGGGCCAACTGCTGTTCTTCCTTTAAGGAGCCTTCAGTCTCAGGCTGCGAGATCAAGAAAGAGGTAAAGCGACTTGTTTTTTATTTATTCATCTTTTTGGTCAAAAGATTGAATATTTGCAGCTCTTTTCTTACCTAGAAATCGTCCATTTTTTTCATTCTCGTTTTGCAGGAAGAACCCGCAGAAGCGAACCATCTGCCACGTAACAGCAGATAATTTGTCATCAGATCCGTGGGCATGGCGTAAATACGGACAAAAGCCAATCAAAGGTTCCCCCTATCCAAGGTTAATTAACTTTCCGTACCCTACAATGGTTCATTCGTTACTTTCCCTTTTCTTTTTTATAATCAGAATAGTTTAAAGATAAATTTTGGTTTGCTTCAGGAATTACTACAGGTGCAGCAGCTCGAAAGGTTGCTCAGCGAGAAAACAAGTGGAGCGTAGCAATTTGGATGCCAACATCTTTGTTGTTACCTACACGGGCGACCACACGCACCCTAGGCCAACTCAACGGAACTCTCTCGCCGGAAGCACTCGGAACAAGATATCAACCATTCAAAAGGCTCGGAGCAAAGATTCTGTGCCGGAAACCTTGCCTACTGCCACTGCTTCTTGCTCCTCTCCTCCTCGCTCCTCCACAAGCCTCTCTACCATCTCCCCCACGACCCCACTTTCAGCACCTGAAGACACCACCGGCATCGCCACCGCCTCCGTGGTGCACAACGCGTGCGATAATGGAGGTGAAGACGAAAGCGTCGACATGGCTGTTGATATGGCTCCAGATGCTGAAAGCGATGAAGATGATCTTCTGATCCCCAACGTGCATGTAGATGAAGATCTCTTCAAGGGATTGGAGGAACTCGTAGGTGGTGGTGGTGGTGCTGGCGCTGGCGGTAGTACTAGAAGTGGACTAGGACGCAGCCCGGCCTTCAGTGATAACTTCTCTTCTTGGGGCACCAGTGACTCCGGCCCCGCCGGAGCTGCCGCTGGTGGTGGAGGCTGCTAGGCTGATTTTCCCTTTTATTTTTGTTTTTTTTGGTATAAAAAAATTTTTGGTTGGGTATATATAGAGAAATTAAGAATACTCGGAGTTTATTTAACTTGACTTTCCCTTTGATCATCTCTTTCTCTGACAAGTTAAATACGGTAATGAAAGCATAGTTTTTCACCTCTAACAACATCATAGCATATATTCTATTCGTACCATTGCGCTCGAAAATGCGGCAGCCATTGATGTGAGGGAAATAATTTAGTATGGATTGCGATAAAATATGTGATTGTAATTCGAAAGTTTGATTCATCTAATTTTATTTTCACCATAAAAGTTAATACTAGAAATTAATATTCTTTTGATTATCAACCATATAGATAATTCAGATTGATGAGTTTCTTCGATCACCACATTTGATTCTGGACCTGATGATAGGCACGATCTGAAAATCCGATGTTGGCAATTATGTCGTAATAGCATGTAGGGCGCTAAGGGTGAACATTGAGTTAATTCAGTTAGATTTTTTTTTTAAAAAAAAAAATTGAAGTAACTGAAACTATTTAAATGATTCTGAACTTTTTGTGTTAAGTGATTAATTAAAATAAATTTATTAATTCGATTAGTTAATCGATTGAGATTTAATAAATTTAAAATTTTATGGTTCTATATGTATTAAAGAAAATGCTAAAAACATATTAAAAGGGTCCAACTGGGTTGTGAGGTAAAGAAACAAAGAAATGGGTGGTTTATTTGCTAACTTTGTGAGAAAGAAATGGCATGAAAGAAACAAAGGAATGGGTGACGAATTCGGTGCTTCAAATTGACCTGTACACAACGGTAGAAGTCGATTAGGTTTAATATAAAAATTGAAACGATATATTATTAATATCATTTTATTTTATATTAAAATTGACACGAATTAATTAATATGATTAGTACTATAACAAAACCGATAATGGTTGCAAACCCAAGTCGGTGGAGGAGTGAGGCAGTGAGCGGCCCAAAAATGTTAGGTGAAAAGGAAGAAAGGACCGGGTGAAATTTTAGGGTTAGGGCTACGGTTAGATATATCGAATTTTTTAATTTAAATTTTAGTTTGCATTTTAATAAATAGATATTTGTTGTTGAACAAAAAAGAATGAAAATTTAACGGCTTAGCACATTCGGTAATATTAAATAAGATACGATTATGAAAATAAATATAAAAATAAAAAATTATTTAAAACACAACATAAATATATAATACAACATTCAAATAATATAAATACGATTTGAATACATTAATATTTTAAAATTTATATGATATGAATTATCAATTATCAAAATTATATTGATATAAAATACTTTAAATACCATTATGATACGATAAAATAAATAAATATAATATAAATATATAAATTATCAAATCTACTTATCGGTATATAAATGGATTTAATAGGATAATTCAAATGACTTATTTAAATTAAATATATTTGGGTTTTATATTATTTGATTTTATGGATTTAATAATATATGATGGATTAAGTAAATATAAAATTTTGAAATTAATTAGATCAACCAGATGAAAATAATTTTACTATTGTAACTGATGGAATTAATCAAAAATAAAAACCAAATTAACCAATTAATCAAATTAATTAAATAGCATTATTATTTCAATTAGTTCTATTTTTAATCGAAAACTTTTCACTTAATTGCATGGTCATATCCGGCTTATATCAAATACACATCTGGAAAGAACATACAACCTTGTTATTGCCTGCTTTTCGGTCAATTCTAACATAAAATATATAAACCACGGGACAGTTTGATTATCACTAATCATAACTATTAACTATAAATGCTAATTTATAAAATAAAGAACGATTTTGGTTATAAATTCAAGAGTTAGTAGTCCACCGGCCTCTGAGTATTTTTCTTTTATGATACGAATCGATCTGATCTATATAACTATTTAATTATTAAAATAATAATTTTATTTAATTTTAATTATAAAATATATTAATATTAATAAAAAATAATTTTAAAATATTTTAACATATTTTAAATAATTATTCGAATCATCAGATTAAATTAAATCAAATTAAATTTAAATTTAAATTTAAATTTAAATTTAAATTTTAAATTTTTTGATCGTAACTCAGGCTAGCTTGGCCTATGAGTAAATCATTTAAATTGAAAAGACTTCATTTTTTTAACATAGCATATAACCATATATTGAGGTTTATTAATAACCATTTTTAATAGTTTTCCCTTTTCTAAGAACATAAATAATTCTATATTGGTAATTATTTAATAAAATAAAGTCTTTATACAAATCAATAACACTGAAGAATTACAATAATTGCTACTGTGATTATTAAATCATGAAAAAAGAAATTATCTTATGTATAGTTTTTAATTTATAAATAAGATTATTATGATAATACATGTCAAATAAAATTAGCGAGATAACCTATAAATTTTTTTAAATTAAATATCTTTCAATTGCATTTATAAAATAAAGTTAAAACTGCAAAAAAAAAAAGGGCTTCACCTTAAATAAACTTAATTATTCATATATTTATCTCATATTTAAATTTTTTTATACTAAAATAATGTATATTAACACTTTATATATTATATTTATATTATTTTTTATATTATATTACGTTAAATATGATCTGATTTAAGAATTTTCGCGCCATGAAACCATGTCCGATTGGGGATTAACGAGACAAATGGCCAGAAGGCAAAGATCAAGTCAAAGACCCCTTTCTTTTCCTGTCGGTTCACACGGCGGCAGTTTGCTAGTTGCCTCGGTTCCGTGGTCAAATATATATACTTTTATTTTATATATACAATAGTTGGGCAAACTTATATTTAATTAATTATTAATATTTTTAAAAGAAAAGATAATAAAATAGTATTTAAATTCAATAGGCAAACAAAATAGTAGTATCCTAGTTAAGAGTTGAGCAGTTTATAATTAATTATTTGAATTCTCGATCACCATCCTAAGAATAGAAAATTGTGTTATCATGGACGGTCATGGGGGTGATGTAGAGAAGGGGTTGTAACTTGTTAGCCAATGTTTATCTTAATCAAAGATATTTAGGGGAAGAATGTCATCATTCGAATTTGAATTTAAAATTTAATTTAATTAATTTATATAATTATAATAATATTTAATAAATTTATAATTTAAATCTTAATGTTTATAAACTATTTTTTTATTTCTAGATTATGACTTTATTAACTTAAAAAAAAAAACCTTTGTCCTTGTTGGCCCTCATAAGGGCCTTTTTGAAAAAAATAAAATCAAATAAAAAAGAAAAATTAAATGAAAATTTTTAAAGAATGGGTACAAGAATTTAATTTTACCTTTTTAATATTATTTATTCCTATTTAAATTTCATAGACATTGGTTTTCTTAAGACTTTTCTGATTTGAGTTTTATTTTCTGTAAATTTAATTTAATTTTACATTAAATTTATTTGCTGTATATTGATTCGTTAATTGATTTATTTGTTTAATTTAAATTTATTAATTTATATATATATGATGTAATATTTGATTATAAATGTTTTTTTTGTATCTGTAACATTATCAAAAATATTGTTTTTCATACATTAATGACGGACCTTGGATTTTGTCTGCTTCGATTCATAAATAATTTCTAAGTTCACTAGATTTTATTGAATTATTGATTATATAGTTTTAATAATTTTGTTTCTTGTGTTTTGCTAATTAGGATTTATTATATTGATACTGGGAAATAGCATAAACCATTCAAAAGTTCACTTTAGAAAGTCATACTATATCCTTCTAAAAAGAAGTCATACCATAGGACTAATATATGACATTTTACTGTCTACATTAAAATTATGTCTCGATGAGCGCATCACGTAGACTTATTTAAAAGACTTATTTATCTAACTTTATAGGTTTGGTCTAAATTAAATAAGGTTTGAGTATGATATTTTATTTTTTATTTTGATGGAAGTAGCTTGAATTATCTTTGATTTAATAAAAATTATTTTTTATTTAATTCAATCTGTTAAGTGAGTTTTATGTAGACTTTTTTAAGAGTTAGTTATCTGTTTGACTTGATAGGTTTGATTTAAATTAAATACGGATTAAGTATAATTTTTATTTGAGTTGATCCAGCTCGACTCAAATTGATATTAATTCAAAAAATTATTTATTATTTCAATTTAATTATAACTTATATAAATATTAAAAATTTATTTTTAATATTTCATTAAATTATAACACGTACTTACTCAAACCCAACTTGTACAAAAAAAAAAAAAATTTGGATGACAGATCAACTCAACTTATAAACACTTACAGTGTTATGCATATTGGATAGATTTTTTGAAGTACAAATGTGAGAAAATTTAGAGGCTTCTTCGCATAAATTAAGAAGATAAGGATAAAGGTACTAAAGGGGTGAATTAGAAAATTAAAAAAAAAAAAAAATCTGTTTCAGCCTTGCACTGCTGCACGATGGTATTATTTTAGGTCTACCTTGAGGATAAATAAAACTTATATATATATATATATATATATGGAGAGAGAGAGAGAGAGAGAGAAGAAATTATAAAGCATTGCTCTAAATAAACAATTATAAATGGTAAAAGTTTATTTGCAACCTTTACATTATAGTCAAATATGTATTTTAGTTCTTCAGTTATTAAATTGAGTATTTTTATTTTTATAAATTAAAAATTAGAGTAAATAAAAAAATTATTAACAGTATTAAATAAAATTTATTTTAAATGGTGACGTAGCTTTATAATATATGGCATGTAAATTCAAGTTTTTGGGTGAGTTTTCGAGTTTTAAATAAAAATCGGATTGATATAATATTTTACATATCATATTTTATAAAGTTACATCATAATGTAAAAGGATATTGTTTAACACCGTTAACAATTTCTTTGTTTACTCTAATTTCAAATATATAAAGATGAAAATATTTAATTTAATAATTAAGGAACTAAAATATACTTTTCACTATAATATAGGGACCGCAAAAAAACTCTTATCAACCATACACTCAACCACCCCTCATAATTAATATGCAAATGTGATTGAATGTTGTATCAATTAAACTACCAATTATTTAAATTTTATTTAATTAATGCTTTATTATTATTATTTTTAGCAAAAAGGTAAAAGTAAAAGATTATAAACAAACAACAGAAAGTAAAAAATCAACATAAAGTGATAAACTAAACCAAGAGTTTAAAATTTTAAAGTTTTATGTGCATTTGGATTATCAATTAAATTTAAAGGAGACTTGAAATTGAAATTCATTCTATTAGTATTTTCAGAGTTGTAATAATAAAAAAAAGGAGTGTCCTAAGCTAAAGAATTGTCTCAGTTTAAATTCAGAAAATCTTGAATTTAATTTTAAAAAAAATGAATATGTAGTAAATTTATGGGATGATAAAATGTTATATTGTAATACTTTACATTTTGCATGTAACTCAATACTACAAGATATATATATATATATATATATATAAAGAATAAAAAATATACATATTTCCTCCATCTCAAATTAAAGCAATTCAAAGATTGCTAAAATACAATAATGTGGTTGCAACAATTTTTACCGGCAACAATGTTTAATAACTATAAAAATAATGTAATAAACACTACATATTTATATACGATTAATCTTTGCTAGGGAAAAGTGACCAAAAGGATTTACTCTCCCCTTCAAAAGGAATGCAGATCTTCTGTTACAATCATTTCCTTATCAACCGGCTGAGTTTCAAATTTATGAAGTTATGGCAGCCTCTCTGCAAATAGTATTATTCTTAATTTTATGTTCATGATAATTAGTTTTCTAATAATTGTGCTGCATGAAGCTTTAATATTTCATCCAGTGAATTATTTGGCTAGTACTGGCCAATGGCCATAGACTAATCATTGTGTTTTGTAGTTACTCTACTATTGAATGAGTGGTGTACCCATCCTTCGAATCAAAAGGGGTTGATTGGGATAACTTTGATGCTCAATTAAAGAAGGTATGTTGAACATCGAGCTTAATTTTTCTTTGTTTCCATCGCCTTTTTCAGGTCAACTTACCCTCTGGAAATTGTGCTGGTTTCCGGGGTTTAAGAGGAAAAGCTGGATGGTGGTGCGGCTTTGAATAAATTTTTCAGGAACATTTATCCGGATGCCGATGGGACACCAGAAGGGTCATGCAAAAATCCCCTTTAAGATATTTTAATAAAAGAGATTGTCTAATTTGTCTCTTCAATATGCATAACTCTTGTCATTGCATAAAATAATTAAAGGTGGTACATTGTAGGTAGAGTCATGTTGACGTTCTCTAAATGGTGGAGCAGGTGAAGTTTTCTGCGGATTGTCAGGTAAAGGTTCAAAGGTTTACAAAGACAAGAAATGTTAGAGAAGCACTGGAGTTACGTCTTCGGGATGTGCCCTGATTCTTAAATCAGTATAGATTTAGAAGATTTTCAGAGGAAAAGGAGTAGTGAGGTTTTCATGTTTTATGTTTTCGCTTACGTCAGACCAGCCTTCACCTATTTGTACATTATCTGTCATTTTTGACGCTTCTGGATAATTATGGATCCGTCCAATGCTGTGCAAAGGTTTAGCTTGAGGAGATTTAGGTGAGTCTAACAAGTTAAATGGGACATGTCTTTCGACAAACGGGAAAGAAGGTGCAAGCAAAGGTGTAAGGAAGTCCTCCCAATCAATGCTACTTAAACTCTTCATTTTTCTTTAAAGTAATTTTGTTTGACATTCGTATCTAACATACATTAAAATATTGATATAAAAATACAATCTTTCAAATATATATAAAAAAAATTGAGCATATTATGTCGGATACATATCCTTATTCGTCACTTTCTAGAGAGTCCCGGATGGTATGGAAATGAAGAGGTGGGAGCACTGAAGCTGATCTACATCTTTTTTCCCAACTGGAAGATTATAACTTTGGACTATGATTTTGGTCTGTGAATGTTGTTTCTTTTCTTCAATTCTTTAATTCGGCGGACCTTACCCAAAAATAAAATTGCAGAGTTTTTTTCTGAAAGAAGAAATGATTCTAATTTAATTCATTGAAATACACCAATGACCAATCATTGAATCAAATTTTTGATATATAATATTATTTTCAGTGTTATGCATTCTTTTATGATAAAAAAAATATTAAAATCTTTTTATTAGAAAATACTACGAAATACTTATTGGACTTCGATAAAAATTTATTTATTTTTTATTCGAGATGATTTAGTTTGATTCGAATTTATGTTTATTCGATAAAAAAATAAATTTATTTAAATTTAATAATACATTATATAAATATTAATATAAAAATAAATTTAAGATATTATCATAGATTTACGGGTCGACCAAATTGAATTTAAATAAAAAAATTCTTGAATTCCGATTTGATTTAACTTATGAACATGAACGGATGTAATTGGGCCATGAATCAAACTGAATTTAGATCAAAAAATTAATGGATAATGATTCAATTCAACCCATGGACAGATATAATTGGGCCATCGGCCATGGGCATTTTATCTAAGAGATGAGTTTCCTCTAAACGGCTGAAAGGCCCAACTCTATACTCTGAAAGCTCCGACTTCTACAATTTTTTTGTTCTTCGTATCGTTTGGTTACTGCCTTAGCTCTCGTCATTTCCTCTCAAAATCCCAGTTGCAATCCTTGATATCCAGAATTTTTTTGGCACAGCCAAGATCAGGTCTCTGATTATATAGATCGGATCTGGAACAAACACCAACACTGTTATATAAATAAATAGAAAGAGAAAGAAAGAATGCAGTTCTTTGGAGGATCAGAGATCAGTCCATCACCGCCGGTGCCGACGTCGGCGGGGAACAACGCCCACATGATGTACGTATTCAATCGAAATGGGGTGTGCTTGCTTTACAGGGAGTGGAACCGGCCTCTCCGCACCCTCAATCCTCAACAAGATCACAAGCTTATGTTCGGTCTCCTTTTCTCTCTCAAATCCCTAACTGCCAAAATGGATCCCACCAGGTTTTTCCTCCTTTTTCCACCTCTTCATTCCTTTAAGCATCGTTTTCAGTCATGGAAATTTTCGGGGTTTTTAATTTTTGAATTTGTTGATGATGCGCAGCTCTGAGAAGGGAAATCTGGGGATTCCTCAGTTGCCTGGTCAAGGATGTTCCTTTCATAGCTTCCGTACTAATACCTACAAGCTTAGTTTCTTGGAAACTCCGTCGGGGATTAAGGTTTTGCTGCTCTTTTTTTTTTTTTTTCCAACTTTTCTTATGGTGGTTTAGTTTAGATGCGGGATAGTGATACGTTCATGACCAAATTTTCGTTTGAACTTAAATCACCCATTATTAAGAGTGGTGGAAACAACTCAGCATTTTAGAGATTTTTATCTAGATTCATTGATGCGCTTGATGTTTTGCCTCATAGATGAATGGGGATAAAGGTTTTGAATTAGTAGATCATTATACAGTTCTAACTTCAATAATACCAATTGGAGCTGTGAGTTATAAGATTGGGCAGTTCCAATCTAGCAACTGTGGACTTAGAATTCTTTATCTACCAGGGCACTCCTTTTTCAAGTTAAATAACCAGTGATGTAAGGCTTGAAACTCATGGGAGATGTTATGGACATAATTTGCTTCGTTGGAGAACTTACTTGCCCGTATACTGTTGAATTCTTGGTTTATTTCTTATGAGGGATCCTCCTTTTTGAACTAGCACTTAAATTTAACTCAAAAATATGCCAAGAATTGAAAGCTTTGTCTCAAAGGTCCTCTTATAGGTTCCTTACTTCTATGTGTCACTCGATGCCTAGTATGCTTCATTCTCAAAATTACTAATTCAATGAGTACCACACAAAACCTTCTTTAAGGCTTGATACCAGGACAATTAAAATAATTTCATGGTAGCATCGAGAACCTGCTTGATGTTGCCTATGATACCTGGTATTTTTGTTTTGTTGTATGTTTTTGATAACATTATTGCCACAGTCCTTTGATGTGGAGATTTTTATATGTTTCTCAAAGAGATTCTGACTTTGCCACTCTATTTGTCCTTTTGGTAGTTTATTTTGGTCACTAATCCCAGGACCGGTGATCTTCGTGAAGCACTCAAGCATATATATAACTTGTATGTTGAGTATGTTGCCAAGAACCCACTCTATACCCCTGGAACTCCTATCAGGTAAATAACCCCATTTTTTTCGCAAGCTAATAGCTTACGTGCTTATCCTTTAAGGATTTGATTAATGGTGGATGTATTTACATATTTGGTTGTCTCTGGGAACTGAAGTTTCTCACCATTTGTTTTTTGTTGAATAAAAACTTTCATGTCATTATTTTCAAAATAAATGTTGATTACGCAACCTTGTAACAAATGATTTGTGACTTCCTATTTTGTGCTTGAGTGCTATTATGGGTATCTTCATGGTTTTTTTTTTTTCCTCTCTCCCTACGGTATCTTTGTTTTCTACAATTTATTTGAGATGAAATTTATGATACTGTTTAGTCCTTTAGGACCTTCCTTTGTCCATTTATGCTCTAGGGTGGATCCTAGTAAATATTCTGTCGAAGAGGGGTTGTAAGATATAATCAAGTAAGATGAATGATTGTTAACATATAGTGAAACCACCTGCTCGCTGCAGCAAATAGGTAAAACTGCATGTCAAGGAGTAGCTCATTCTTCAGATTAATGTATTTTCATTTGTCGCCACTCAATTAATCTTGTAAATTGGTTGTACTATTAAGGAATTGGCTAATAAAGGTAGATGTTCAGTTCAATGGTTGTCTTTGTCCAAGTTTTAAAATAGAATAAGTGGAATTTTACACTAGTTTAGAAAGGAAGGCAGTACAATTTAGTAGCCTAGGCCGTGGGCTCGCCATTATTGTTGGACATGTTTGCTCTCTATTTGTATATTTTTGGACAAGTACCGTTTCCTCTATTCAATGAAATGCATGGAAAGTTATTCCGTTAGCTCTGTAGAGATGCAATAATCATGAAGTTTAAATACTTGTTTGCCACTCTGTCATTTGGCATTGCAACTCATTGATTTTTGCTAAAAGGATCACTATTTTTATCTATGCACTCGATTTGTTTTTCTTCTTGTAGGTGTGAATTATTTAATACAGCTCTTGACCAATACGTGAGAAGCATTGCATAGTATCTAGAATGAAATGCCAACACTCTAGTCTATGGTACTTGTTTTTCTATATAAATGCGTGTATAGAGCCAATTCAGTTGCATCCTTCATACTGAAGTTTGGGTTATTTTCAGGCAGTTCTACACATTCAACTTGGCTCCAAGTCAATCAGAAAATTTATCATTCAAGAACCAAGTTTGAAGAATGACCTGCTTTCTTGGATATACTGTATCACGTTTTTTTTTTCAGATGTTTGTGAGAAGATTGATCTGATCAATCACCTGCGAATGGTGAGGATGTGACTTTCATGGAGGTTTTATCCATTTGTAATGTAATATTATTTGTGTCAGGTTACCTTTGTCATACGATGTCCTGAATGTAGGTAAAATGGTAAGCAAAGCTGCATAATTCGTTTTTTATTCATTTCTGGAGTCAACTTATATATGTCTTATCTTCAATCTCAATTGGGGTTTTGGTCTAGGGTATGAGAAAGCAGAGCATGATGTTACATTATCTTATCTCAGGTTGATTTTTTTATTCTTAAAAAAAAGAAAAAAAAAAGAAAAGAACACTGCGTTAGAGATTAAGAACTATTTTGTCATCTGAAAATCTAAATCCTAGCCAACATTAAACCTGCCGTCGGGGTCCCAACTCCCTGCTTCAGCGCTCTCGCTGCTCAAGGAGTTTGTCTTAATCTGAACCATCGGCCTTGACCGAATTAGGATGTAATTGAGGCATTCCAGCAGGGGCGGCAATTGGGCGGGTTTGGGGTAGGTCATTTCGTGTTTGAATTTTTTCGAGTTTGGGCTAATTCGGGTTCTTTCGGGTTCGAGTCCGTTCGTATTCGGGTCAATTCGGGTTCGGGCCAATTTGGGTTTGGGTCAATTCGAGTTCGGGTTCAAGTCGGGTTTGGGTTTGAGTATAGTTTACATTATTTTTTTTATTTTATGTTAAATGTAATCACTTTTACGTAATTTTAAATTCTAAGCTAGGCACGAATTTGACCCCGTTTGGTCCAAAAAAAAAATTTTAGTTCGTTTCTATGGGTCTACTCATGGTCCAAAAAATTTTTGAATTCTAAGCTCAGGGCCGAATTTGTCCTGGCCGACCCATTTAAGTACAAATTATTGTTCATAATATTAAAAAGTTA
>JBBYHL010000004.1:1122579-1133506 GCA_038381835.1 Adansonia madagascariensis
CCTATTTCTGTAAATAATCTGAAAACGGCTTATTTCGATAAATAAAAAAAAAATTTATATTATTTTAATAAAAAAGCCGCAATGGGCACTCATCCGAAAAGGTTATTGCTTTCAAGCTGACGGATCAAGTTCACTTTACTCACATGGATTTAAAATACAAATGCAAATATATTTTTAATTGTATTATATTTATTATAGTTATAAATAAATGTTGTTATTGTTATTTGTAATAAAATATTGGTTTTGGTATTGATAATAAAATATATCAAAATCATTAAATAGTAGTCATAATATTGTATTATGATTTGTTATTTAAATTTTTATTTATAGCATGTTTCATTCATATAAATAATTATTTCATTACAAGATTATTTAAAGAGTTTATTTATAAGTATTACCATCATTTGATTCGTAAAATGATTGATTTTAGTTTTATTTTTTAAACTTTTGAAATAATTATTCTATATATTTAAATTAAATAAGTATTTAAAATTTCAACGTAATACAAAATTATTTTAGAATTTTAAATTTCTTTTATCAAAATTTCAGATCATATAATGTTTTATTTTACTAAATAAAATTATTACTATAATTATAATATTTTATTATTACGTAATAATTATTTAATTATAATGTATCAAACGTACCTTTAAGATAAAATCTATAACACCTAATTATTTCTCGATCCTTGGGCGTCTAACCTGTCATTTTTCTTAATGGATTCAGTTCTTTTAAATCGAAAAAAATAGGCTGTTTATTGTTTTCCACGATGATTAAAAAATTTATTAACCTGAAAAACGAAACCCCGCCCCCGCACACACAAACTCAGCCAACACAAGCCAAGGACAAGACGGTAATACGATAAACATCAAGGGGCAATCCTGTCAAATGAACAAATTTATACCAAGTCTACTGGGAGTCTTATTAACTCGGATAGTATATTGCTATGAACCAAAATAATAATAATAATGATAATAATAATAATAATAAAAAAGAAGCCCATTAAAACACAAAGGCATACCTCTTTTCTTCTCTTCAAAATCACATGCTCTTTTAAGCATTTGTTCCCAAAACGCCCCCATCTTCCTTCTTCAAACCCCCCCCAAAATCTCCTACCCTTCCTCGTAATTTCCCTCGTTTTCGATCCCATTCTCCCAACCGCCACCGTCAACTCCAACGCCAAGGTCTGCACACTCCTCTCATCTGTTATCTCTGTTCCCTGATCTTTTCCTTCGCCGTGAGGGTTTCCCAACGTCAGTCCAATTCTGCGCAATTAGGGTTTCCGCCATCATTTTTTTCATTTGTTTCGAGAATCGAAATTTTATTTTTTTGCCCTTGAAAGATTCGAGATTAGGGTTTCATTTTTTTTAATTCGGAGGGTTTTGTGTTCAATATTTTATTTTCATTTTCCACTTAGGGTTTTTTTTTTTTTTTTGAGTTCTTGTGGTTTGGGCTCCAGTGATGCCGCGAAGTTCAAGGCACAAATCTAGCAAGCATAGTTCTAGGGATGCTAGGGACTACTCAGATTCAGAGAAAGATTCGGGCTTAAAGGAGAAGGAAAAAAAAACTGAGGAGGAGAGCAGTGGTAGGATTTCAAAGGAGTCTGGATCCAGTGACAAGAGAAAGCTTGACTCAAAGGATACCGGGAAGGACCTACGAATTTCGGGGAATGGCGAGTATGTGGAGGAGTACAGTTCCTCAAAGCGGCGCAAAGATAAGGCTGATGATGGAGTAAGCGACAGGTGGAATGGCGGTGAGGATGATGGTAAAGGAGAGAAGAAGTCTAAGGGTTCTAGTGAATCGAAGAGTAAGAGACGAGAAGATGGGGAAGGAGATGATACAAAGAGGAGTAAGAATGAGGGGAAGCATAGAGAATCCAGTAGAAAGGAGGAAAGGGAGAGAGAAAGGAAAGGTAAGGAAGGCAAGAGTGATAGGTTGATTGATAGCGAGGAACATCGCACTGTTAAACAATCTGCTGAAAAAACTGGTAAGATAGTATGTATGTGCATTTCTAATTGTTTTAGGTAGTGTATATTGCGATTAATTGTGCTTTTGCTTTCAATTTATGTACTAGTATGTATGTAAGTACATACTGTAGAGTTTCCTCAAATTTTCATAGTGAATTAAATTAGTAGTTGCTTTTGTACTTTGATTTTTTCGGATTTCATGATGACGTTCTACTTTTTTTTTTCCTCTTGCCTGTTATACCGTTGCATCTTCATGATAGTAATCTAATTTGACTGTGTCAATACATCACTCACCTTGTAACATTTGCCTGTGTCACATGACGAGACTAGGATATTGCAAACAGTGGCATTATGGTTGAGTGATAGATGCCATTATATTTTATTTTGTTTGTCTGACTTCTTCTCTGCTATTGTCTTGAAAGTCCTCTTGAAAACACTACAGTTTGGTTTTTGAGTTTGTCTGACTAATCATTGTTAATCAGTTTAGAAATTTGTAATTTGCATTATTGATAACTTTTAATCTATAGATTTCTGAGGAAAGCTAGTCTTAATATTGTCTCACAAACACCCATGGTTATGTTATATATATATATATATATATAGACTCTAAGAAACCATGTTAAGTTGATTATATATATTTAACAGATTAACATGGGGTTTTTGTATGAGGAAGTTTAACTTCAAACCACATAATTCCGAGTGTTAAGAGTTATCTGATTTAGGAACTTCATTTGCTGCTTGAGACAAAGAAGAAAAGTAAATGTTTTATTTGCAGGGAAGTTGGTTTGAGGAATTTAAAGAGTAGCTGACATTGTTGAAATTACTGGGAGGAGATTGTTCCTGTTGATTAGTTTTTATGCTATTGTGAAGGTGTGGATTTTTGCATTATTTTAATAGACTTCTGACCTTAGTCCTTGATGCATTATTCTTTTTTTGCATTGACATGCATCCTGCTTTTGAGTCCCTAGAGCAATGGCATATGGACCACTTGTAGGTAGATTAAGTTGCTTATCTTTTTAGATTTTTATCATCAATATTAAATTGAAATTGTTGGTTAGTCTTCAGCTGTGAATATTCTTTTGGCTGGTTTCTGTTTCTGGTATTGGCTTGAAAGGAATCAAATTTTGAAAATTCCAGTGGAGTCTTTGATATTTAATTTCTCTTAGCTTCAAAGTATTATTTTAAAAGTACTTATTTCATAATCGGTTTCCCGTTTTGGGATAAGAGACTAATTTATAAATGCAGAGGAGAATTCAATAGGTGAAGCTTGAAGTTGCCACACTTCTGTATGCACTTCTAGAAGTGCATTTATATTTGTTCTTTTTTCAAGTATATGAAATTAATTTTTCAACTTATTTTAGGAAATCAGTCTAGCTAAGGTTGGTCAGAGCCTGCAAGGATCCTAGGTACATATAAATTCCATGGCCCTGATTGTATCCTCTCCAGTTGAGCCATGAATAACTTGAAAAGCAATGAAGTAAGAAATTGCCTTGTTGGTAGTATTTTGAATCTCAATAAATGGTATGTTGGAACTTTGAAGGGAGTTTTGATGGTTATTAAAATATAATTAGAAGTGCTAACTTTTTTACTAATAGTACTGTATTTAAAAATATTTTGCAATAGATACACCATCAAGAGCCTCAGCTAGTAATGAAAGAATGTTCCATCTTTTGTAAGCTGTCTTGGAGAATCATCTCACCATGAATATATGGTCATCTAGCCACGCCCTGGAGATGTTGTTTTAGTCAGTTTGGTGAGCTGACTTTTGTTTGAGACCTAATATAAAAGGCTGGATTTATGTTTTGTCTCAAATATATCAGTGCTATGTCAGGATGTGTCTGGATTTTGGCACTTTTATTTCTTATTTACACAGGTATAAACTTATTGTTAGCTTTTAGTAGATTATATAAGTCCTACTTGTATGCTTTATGAATCGTAATATCAAGCTTGTCTTGTGATCTTTCAGTTTTCTTTTTGTTTCTAAATTTCCCATTAAGCTTCAGATTGCTGTACATTTTCAGTGTCATATTTGTGTGTAGTCATTGCTTTGCTAGGTATATTGTTACATGCAGTTCCCTCAGGTTCTGTTCTATTTCTGAAAATTGATTAAATGTATGGTCATTGTCAAGTTGGGATTTTCAGAGGAGTTTTTTTTTGGGTTTATTTTTATTTTTTTTTCATTTGCGATATTGGCTGAAATGATAATTTAACTTTTGAGGTTTTTTGTGTGAATTGATGGTTAAATATTCTTGATAACATCTTTGTGTTTTCATGCTTGTCAGTTTCATTGAATTTTATTTCTTTAGCTAATGAGTTCGTCTATAAGATATTGTTTTTGTTTGTGGGAAATAGTAATTATGAATAACTTGGTGATGCTGGAATTCTTCTTTTTATCTTTTATCTTTGTCATTCCAGAGTTGGATGTACCAGATTGGTTGCAAAGTCCTGAATCAGAGAGCCAGCTTGAGAGACAACATAGGAAAAGGAGAGATGGTTCTGGTGATGGGGATAAGCATCTGGAAGATAATGGAGACATTTTGGATGGACAGTTGTCTGTAATCAATGATACTGGCAAAGATGGACGAACAAAAGATGAGAAGCATAAGGATGAGAGATACAAAGACAAGTATCGAGAAGACATGGACCGTAAAGAGAAGTGCCGAGATGATAAATTGAGAGATGATCGATCAGCAAGAGATCATGCTAATAGTAAGTCTAGTGAGAAGCATGTAAGGGATGGAAAAGATACTGTGAAAATTTGGCAGAAGTCATCCAAGGTTCTAGATAGTGACTCTGAGCGTGATCATGACCTTGATAAAGAGCATGATCGTGATAGGGATCGTAAGCATTATAGGAAGCATGATCGAGACTTGGATATGGGACGTGATCAAGAGCGTGAACATTGTCGTGATCTTGATAGTGACCATTATCGAGATCGTGACCGCAATCGTGGTCATGACCATGATCGTGATTATGATTGTGAATGGGATCAAGATCGAGACCGAGACCGAGACCGAGAACGTGGTCGTCGTCGCTATAGTGATAGGGACAAGGATAGAGATCGTGACCGTGGCCGAGTTATTGATCATGACCGTGATGTGTTGCGTGATGAACGGAGTGCAAGATACAAAGATAGCAAGGGAAGGAAGCGATCTCCTGATGATCGAGATGATGATAATGATACTAAATCTAGAGGTACCAAAGCACGCTATTCTGAAATGGAAAACAATTTATCAACTTGTGGTAAAGTTGAGGTAGATGCTGATCGGGGAAGGTCTCGGTCACGCCAAGCCAATGTAGATACTATTATGGGCAGCAACCGAAGGACTTCTCCCAGCTCGAGTTCCCATGGTGGTACTGATGAGTATAGGTACTTTGTTTCTTTATCGCACCTGTCAATTAGATAATAAACTGAGAAAAGAATGATATTTTATTTTCCTGTTAATTTCTATCTGATTTCAGATTATTGTTTGACAATTTAAAATGATTTTATTTTTTCATTGTCTTTGGCATTCTACTTATTTTTGGTGCTTGTGCGTATGGCCCCACCACTCTCCCATGTGCTTTATTGATATTATAATCGAGCTATTTTCTCTTACAGACATTCGAAACAAGAAGATCCAAAGTATAGAGATTCAATGACAGAGCAGAGGTCCAAAGCAGCTTCATCAAGAGAGGTAACTAGTTTTTCTGGATCATCCGAGAGAGGTGGTAAGTACATATCCATGGAGAAATCAAGTAGAGTGGATGAGGGCCATTCTGGGGAGTTGCCAACTGAGAGGTCCACAAGCTCAAAAGCTTCCCCAAGAAGTATGATAGAAAGATCTCCTTCAACAAGTCTTGAGCGTAGAAATATGAATAGAAGTGGTGTTAGGCGGGGTCTTGATCTAGAGGAGACAGGATGGAGGAGCAGTGCCTCCATTGGTGGCAGAGACGAGGATAGACTAAGTCGAGACTTACCTCCTGCGAAGCCTCTTTTGGATGGATCCTCTCAAGCAGATTCTGCATTTTATAATAGAGCTGGTCAGGGCAACTCATATTTGATTCCGCAGCCACCTGGTTTCAGAGCTGGAATTGGCAGCCCTTCTTTCATGGGTGCTCTGGAAGAAGATAATAGATTTAATATCAGTGGCCGTTACAAGAGGAGTGGTGATCTGAATGTTAGAAGAGGGCATGCAAATGCTTGGCGTGGTGCCCCAAACTGGCCATCACCTGTTCCAAATGGCTTCATCCCATTCCAACCGGGGCCACCCCATGGTGGTTTTCAAGCTATGATGCCACAGTTTCCTTCTCCATCTCTGTTTGGCGTTAGACCCTCAATGGAAATTAATCACTCTGGGATTCCATATCATATACCTGATGCTGAAAGGTTTAACAACCATTTGCGCCCAATGGGCTGGCAGAATACGATGGATGGCTCTGGTCCAGTCCATTTGCATGGTTGGGATGGAAATAATGTCATTTTTAGGGATGAAGCACAGATGGTCGGGGGTCCTGAATGGGGCCAGAATAGGCCTTCAGTGAATGGTCGGGGATGGGATTCCAGTGCAGACGTGTGGAAAGGACAAAATGGTGATGTTGGCTCGTGCTCAACATCTCAGAAAGAGGATCATCCTGTGCAGGCCCCCCTTGATGATGTTTATGATGGACAGGAACGCCAAAGGTCTCAACATGAAAGTGGCAATAGTGGTGTTCAGGTGAAAGACCTTGAAATAAGATCTGATGTCATGTCACCAGTTAAAGATTCTTGTAGATTTTCACCTGAGATTCCACAAAAAGCACTTGATTCTTCCAAAAAATCAAGTGATGATGGTAATGCTCACCATTGCAAGCTTTATCTTTCTAAGCTTGACATCTCAGCAGAACTAGCTGGTTCTGATTTGTATGATCAGTGTATGGGTTTACTGAATGTGGAGCAAAGTAAAGATTTGGTTAAAGGTGTAACAGTACTTGTGAATTTGAAGGTAGAGAACCTTTTTCTATGTAATTCTTTCTCTCAATATCTAATTTAGTCAATATTTTGACTTATATTTACCCTTTTTCTCGAATTTGTCAGAATGGTGGACTACCGGTACAAAAGGCTTCCATTCCTGTGCTGAGCCCTTCTCTCATTCCTGCAACTAATGCTTCTGTTTTTCAGGTGGTTAGGGAAGCTTATATATTTATATATGCATGCATTCATGTATCTAAGATCTTTATTTTCTGTTACTTCTTTGGTGGGTTTTTTTTTGTTTTTTAATTTTAGAAACTAGTTCTGAATTTGTTTGGGGGAGGGAGACGAATAGAAGATCTTATACAGTAGTTGCTCTTTATTTTGAAAACCGATTTGCTATAAACACTTTACTTTCTTTTTGCCCTCATTTTTTTTTATGTTAGGCTCTTGTGGGTTTCAGGAAGAGGGATAGCCTCCCACATTATATATATTCTCTTCTTGTTTTTTTTATGATACTTCCACTTTCAACTTCTGATTCTAAGCTTATGATGGTGTTTCTCATATGTTTTGCAGAAAGCCGTGGACCTCTACAAGAAGCAGAGGCTACAAATGGGTGCTACCCCAAATGTCAATGGTGGAATGTTAGCATTTACATCAGCGTCAAATAAGGAGAAGGGGAAGGAGCAAAGTTCTGATCATTTTGTAGAAGAAGCAGAGGAGCCAGTTCTGATTTCTGATGCAGAAATGCTGGATTCAGCAATGCTAAATTCAGATCAGCAGGAAGGAGAAGCTGTTCCAACTGCTACTTCTCACGAGAATATGGAACAGCCAGTTTCAATTCAAAGCAGCGAGTTACCAGATCATCCGGATAGCTTTTCTCCAGAGAAATTGAAAGTGCCAAATACTGATTTTGATCACATTAAGCCAGAGGTGCCTAAACCTGTTCTGAATGGCAATAAAGCAGAAGACACCAAGACTGAGTCAGGACAGATGAATTCAGGGGATGTAATTGGAGATTCTTTACGGCCTCCTCATAATGCATCAGAGGCTGTTCTTTTGCTCGCTGATGGTGAAAACCCAAACGATGTAGACAAAACTGAAGGTAATAATTCTGTGTATTGTGCCAAGGATAGACATGCTTTTGGTGATGCAAGTAGTGGTTCTTTATTTTTATCAGGTGGTTCCCCTGAGGTCTCTGGGGCTTTGATTCCTAGGTCAAATGAATCAGAGTCCGTAATTTTAAGTCGGATACATCATTCTCCCAAAAATACACATTGAGACAATTTCTTTCTATATCCTTGTTCTTCTGTGTGCATTTTATTAATTTATTTTTGCTTTTCCTGTTTTTTGTCGCCTATCTTTATATCAAGGAAATAAAATGAGATATGCCATTTGGTTTCCTGGATTAGGCATCCTTGCATTTCGATTCTTGATCAATCAACTTCTTCCAACATGCTCTGAGATTTTGTTTTAATGTTTTCCTTTTCGATTTCTGATTCAGATGAATGAAATGCTTTGCATTTGATCATTTCTCTCTTTTATGAGCTAGCATTAGCATATCTAAATTAGATTTGCGGAAAGGTTGGGTATTCATTCAAGTTCGAAAGACTGATATATTAAGTCCGGAAAATAGACTTGTGTAAGAAACGATTTTCGTTTTAAAAAAACATGTTAGGCTTTGGGTGTGGCATTTTTGCCCATGGTCGGCCTTGTTCGGTTTATTTAACTATTATCAATATAATTCAAGTGATTTATTCTCTTTCAAGAGGGATTGATCCTTTAATCATTGTGTATAAAATTTGATGAGTTTGTGTAATGTTTTGCATGTTATAGGTTGAGGCCCGACAAAAAAATTGTCTATATTTTAGGTTGGATTGATTGTGGACACTGAAAAAAAATCCGACAATCTTTTTTTGGGCTAGGCTGGAACCTATTTCAATCTGACCCATGTACTGGTTTATGTCTTGACCCATGAATTAGGTCAAAGTTTGACTCTTGAATTAGGTAAAAGTTTTTTTCCTTTTTTTTTTTTTTCGTATTTAGAAGTATATATTAATTTTTTTATTATTAAATTAAATATTTTTATCTTTTTAATTTGAAATAAGAACAAATTAAAAAAGTTTTAATAGTATTAAATTATAAAATTATATCTCACTTGACTTTTTCTCTAACACAACCAAAAAATTTATATAAAAAAATAAAAATTTATTTTAATTTTCGGAAGTTAATAATTTGATTTTCTTTTTATGTTGATCCTAACATAAAATTTAGATTCACCACGTGTTCGCTCAATTCACTGTTGAGAATGATGTTACTACCTTTGGAGTTACTTCTGTGTTTGTCCACATGTTGGAATTTTGGTAAGCAATGAATGGTGGACATTAAACTTCTCCAAGTAATAATTACTTTAGGACAAAATGATTTAAAGTTTCTGCAATCATCCCAGCATTGAAACCTAAATGTACACATCAAACATAATAATCAAAATGAAAAAAAATAAAAAAAAAATCCTTGACAGGTATAATATGCTTTAGTGCCATCATAGGAAAAAAATCCAAAACCTTTCTTTTCATGATATAAGATTGGCTCTGTAAGCAGATTGGCAGCCATTGCAGTCCAATAAGAAGAAATCAATTATATTACCAGATAAGCTCATGCTGGAATAGAAGCATTTGTGCACATGGATTATATGTTACGTGATTCGGACCCTTCGGATTTTCTTTTTTTAGTTCTTGTTGAGTTTTTTTTTCTTTTTTTTTTTTTTTTTGGGTGTACAGGCGATCTAGGCCCTTGGGAGTACGGTGTAAGAGCTAGAGGGAGTCTTGTAAGGACGGAACAGGGTATCGGAAGTGAGTTTTCGATGCGAGCTCTGACGTTCAAGTCAATATTTGAAAATGGAGAGTTGAAAGCACAGAGAGGGTAGAGACCAGGGAGGAAGAGAGTGTCCCCTCATCTTTCCTTCTTCTCCTCCAAGCACTAACTTTTAGCATCAGAGCATATGCCGAAGGCTCACCTCTTTAACGCCCTCTAACCCTATTCTGTTAAAGTTCACTCCGAGCAGAGGCAAATCTAGGGGGCTGGCAAATGCCTTGAACCCCTAGATTCTTGAAAGTTAACGGTAGTACTATGTAGCAGTTCTTCTCAATTAACGAAAAAGGGAAAATTTTAGTTTGACCCCCCAAAATTCTTAAAACTTCAATTAGGAAGAGTCTTTATTCAATATCATGTTCTTTTGATTTTGGTGATTTCTTTGTAAAATTAATACATTGATATGATTACTTTGTTAAATTTATCATTTTTAGACTTTCATCATTGTTAATCTAATTTTTTTTAATTTCTTATTTAATTAAATATTATCATATTTATACATGATATTTACTTCATTAAATTATTTTTTTTTCTTTTCAATCAATCAATCAATCAAAGAAATATTCTAATGGCAATTACAATTAATATTTTTTATGGTAATAATAAAAAAATAAAAAAAATAAATTATTGTAATCTTTATACAAAAATAATTAACGTAATAAATTTTTTTACGAAAATTACATTAATAAATTAAAATTATTATCTCGTATATTATTTTTTTACAATAATTCTATTAATATTGAGCAGCCCCCAAAATAAAATTTTGGCTTGCCCTTGACTCCGAAGCCCCTTCTAGCTCCTACACCATAAACCGAAGGGCCTAAACCGCCAGCTCACCAAAAAGACCTCAGCAATTCTCATATTCGATACTAGTGTCAAATACATATTTATTAGTTGCATCTAACATTTACTCAAAGTTCAGGTAACATAAGTTATATTTATTCTTTACCATCAAGCTTATTTTCCAAGGAAAGGGCAACTTCATTAGAAATGAGCCCTTGATGGTTGCAAAAGAACAAAACCAGACAATTCATAAAACTACCAAATGCGATCAAACGAGGACCAACATGCAGAAAAACATGTTTTATAGAGAACATATATGAACAAGTACAAATTTCTGCTCTGCCGTTTTATTGAACAAACACTATGTACATCCGAC
>JBBYHL010000004.1:1226001-1241453 GCA_038381835.1 Adansonia madagascariensis
TTTTTTTTTATGTATTTGAAAGATTGCATATCCACGCCTACGTCCGATCATATTCGGACATGGTATGAGTCAGAGCAACAGCAACATAAACTGTTACTAGTAACTAAAGACCCCGATCATCAACATACACAAAAACAGTTTTTCAAGCAGATCGATGCCGGAAAAAAAAATACTACACAGCCGGCGATGAAGAAAACGGTTCAAGTAGTGACTGTTGTAGACTACAAGTTTAGATGATAGAAGTTGATACGCGCTTGAACTTGAATTACAGAAGAAGCTGCATGTAATTGAATGGGTAAAATGACCCTAAGTGCAGATATATCAGATCAAAAAGCAGAATTGAAACTTACAATCATGAAATTTGCAAAATTAAATTAAAAAAAAGAAAAAGGAGTTGATGGAATTGGAAATTGAAAGCTAGCAAACCTGAGAGTGAAAATGAAGATGAAGATGAAATAGGGCAAATTCAGAAGAAATGTGAAGAATAAGGGAGGGGAATGCTGGACAGTGGAGACAGTCAGACAGACAGTGGTCTCTTTTTCTTCAATCCCACGAAGAAAAAATATATATTAAAGCAAAGACAGGTCCCAGGTGGACAGTGAATACCGCGTGTTGGCTTAAAGGAAAGGCAAGTGGACCGCTGCCTTTCTCTTTTTTCATTTTTTTTCCCTTCTAAGGAAAAGGACTCAAAATTAAAAAAAAATGTAATTATTATAATATTCGAAGAAAATAATTGATTAAATATAAAAAATTGTAAGAAAAATTGAAAAGAAAAAGCTGTCCAATTTTATTATTTTGGATTTTCACGTAATTTCTATTTTCGGTCATAATTTTCGTATATTTTTTAATGTATTCAACTGAGTTATTATTTGTAAAAAAAAAAAAAAATTAGGATGTCTCTAACAATTGTCATTGCGTAGGTGAGTCACCTCCTTTTTTTTTTTTTTCCTGTTAATTATATAAAAGCACATATCTTAAACATATTGTTTTAATTGTTTTTAAACATACCATATTTATTATAACTTTCGATATAGTGATTTAATTGTAATACCCAGAATATTATCGTATCCAAATAAAAAAAAACGTTAGTATTTTATTAATTATGGTAACGAAATTATAATTTATAGAGCTTTTTTTTCCCGTAAATTTTGGTTTTTTTCTTTGTCCCTCTTTAATGCTTCTTTTTGCCCATATGGCTATGCCTTTAATATGACTAGTAAAACTTTTCAATTTATTTTCCTTTACTTTTACATATTTCTTTTGTACATACCTATGAAGTCAGTAACCAATTTTTGGCAGCAGATGATAGAAATTTATAGGCGTTCTGTCTCTCACACTTTCAACCATAGAACACCAATTAAATTATTTTAATTACCATATATGCTTGATTTATAAGGGTATCTTTGAAAAAAAAAAAAAAACTTAATTTAAAATGTGTTTCCTTTAGTGCCCTCTCCGAAAGAATGGTTAAATAAAAACCACAGCCATTCATTTCTAGTGATAACAGTCTACTTATGTAACCCGAACGCTTACTTTTTTTTATTTTTTTAATATTCGTATCCAACACCAATGCCTAACACATGTTCAAATGCACCCATACCCCATACTTGCTCTTGAATCCTCGTAATGTAACTAACGACAGAGCAAACAAGTACCAAATCTAAATTAGTAGAAAGACAGGCGAATTTTGTATTGGTCAAGGATATTTTTGCCCGTCAAGAACTATATAGAACAGACGACCTATTTTATCCGGACTTTTAATTTTTCCTAAAATATCTGTTTCTAATAACACTGTCCAACACAATTCAAACCTAGATATGAAAGTATGATCCTCCTAATATTTAAAAAACAAAAAAAAAATTAAATATACTCATATTTAATACTTCCTCTCGAGTGTCGACAACAAAGCAAACAAGTATCAGGAACCACAGTCATCAGATGGTAAACGCTAAGGCAATGCAGAAATATCAGAACGAAAATGGACTCCCTAACTTTAATCCAAAACAAACTGATGTCAACAACAATAAGAATAAGATGAATTTACTTACCAGTAACATCTTTCGCAGCTAAACTGCATTGACCATGCATTAGATTGCGACAAACTCATTCTGCAAACTAGTTTCAACTTCAAAAATTCGTGTTATAGTTACCAACACACGATAGAATAGGCACTTAAGCAAATGGCAGAAAATGAAATTCCTTGAGGAAGAATTCTATAAACCAACACAACACTTAAAATGGAGATCATAATTGAAGTATGAAAGATCAAACGAATATTCAAAATTTTCCTGACAACAAATAAAGATAACATCCTTTGTACTCTGAACCAGGTGAAATCCAGCGAAACAAGACAGAAATATAGTGCACCACTATAACTATGACTCAAGGAGATAACAATCATTCCTCTTCAGCGATCCTGCCCTTCTCGCTAACATAGATACCATCAAGGAACTTTCTAATATCCTTATTCTTCACATGGCATTTCTGTTCAAAATGAATGTCAGACAATAAGATTATAAAAGCAAAGTTGAAATTTCTATATGAAACAAATCACAAATTTGAAATTTAAAATCCCAAACGAAAGTGAGTCGAAAGGGTACCTGGTTTATCAATGCTGCAGATCGGGACACAAGTTCGATGTCATTACCATCCAAAACAATCTCATCCTTAACCTTCTCAGATCGCACAATGGAAACCCCTTCCAACATATCCACCTTACGAACCTGATGTTCACCAACAGAAGACAAGCCACATTGATATGATATCATAGAAGTAGACAAAAAAAAATCTCTTAACTCTTAAAACAATAATAGTATGACAATTCAAGAGTAAACATGGCTCAACTCTGGTTCCTTAAACCCTAGAGCAGTAACAATTTGGTATAAAAAGTAAAAGCAACAGCTGCCCGCCTCATACATCAGACAATGAAGTCAGAAGTCAAGAACATATAACAATTTGAGGATACAGCACATAACATAAGGAATTAACCAATTTTGTCTATGATGTAGAAGCAAACAAGAAGGCCACATGAGTAAATGTATAACCTATAAAAAGTGGGCCAGTCCAACCAATTTTGCTTGCACAATGGAAAAGGATTTAAAATTTGGTTTAGAGTTTAAGATTTAGAGTTCGGATTTAGGGTGTTGATATTCATAAAAAGAGCAATGGATTAACAGAAAATAGTTCTTAGTAAATGTAAAGTTGTAAACAAAAAAGATACTACTTTTTATATATAACAAAGTTCTATTCAAATTATAAGGGGCAAAAAAGCACAAGCTTCCACTGGAATTGATAGAAATATATGATTTCAACATTTTCGTACGCTAGAACAGGAAGACATTCAGCAGAAAATTATTTGAAATCATAATCCATAAACAAACAGAAGTATATAAAAATGAAGCATCATCTAGCGAGTATTCAAGAAATAGAAATCTGATATTCATGGCATAAGTAAACAAAGAAATGCCTTAATTAATAGATAAAATGAATCGACAGTGACAATCAGATTCCAATATAACATAAACATATGCAGCAAAGTATGTTAAAAGAGGAAAGAATGAGAGAGAAGACCTTCTTCTCGCCAAGGAAGTTACGGATCTCGATGGACTTGTTGCCATTAGTGATGGAGGCGTTGATTGGAAAGTGAGCGTAGACGAACCTCATCTTGTAACGGTAACCCTTGGTGACGCCGGTGATGAGATTCTCAACGTGGCTAAGAGCGGTACGGATGGCGGCGCTGGTTTTCCTGGAGCCGAACCAAGCCTCGATCCTGAGCTTCCGCTTGCCGGTCTGTTCGTCCTTGATGAGATGGAAATCAAGGTTCAGGTGCTTGAAGTTTCGTATGAGCTTACCCCTGGGGCCCTCAACCTCGATAATCTTGGCCTTCACTTTGATGTTAACCCCATCGGGGATGTCCATTGTCTCTGAGGAAAGTATTGTCTTCATTTTCGCTTCCGCTTGCTGGCTCCCCTTTCTCGACTCTCACTTAGGTGGCTTTCAAGAAGAGGTCTGTAAAAACCCTAAACCTAGCTCCTTTTTATATAGAAAGAAATGATAGAATTTGAGTCCAAAACGTTCACTTTAATGTGGCTCGTGTCTGAATTGTAAATTTGCAATGTCTGATTGCCCAACAATAATAGGTGTTAAATACTCAAGTCTTTAGAAATTATGATGTTTTAAGTTTAATATATCATATATTACCTTGCTTACCACTAAACGTAGCAGTGTTAATGAAAATTAATTTCTTCAAATAATACCTTAATTGTATATACATACGTATATATATATATATATATATATATATATACGCACTTTATTGAATAGGTGAAGGTTTAGATTTTGGATTCAATCAGTTAGTCTAATTAAAGAAAAATTGTTATTGTTTTGCATTAAAAAAATTTTATCAATATATCAATTGATTTTATACTATAACCCGATAAAGAAAAAAAAATTTACAATTAAATATTTAAATTTATTTTTATCACGCACGGTAATTAAAAGCTTAATGGTGATGACATTTTATTTTTTTTTATCAATAGAATCATGTTAGCAATGCCGCATTAGATTTTTTTTTATTTTTTTAAAATTTAAAACAAATAAAAAATAAAAAAAAAAACTTAAATTCTGATTCGACAATAATACCGCATGTCATGATTTTATTAATAAAAAAATAACTTGTTAAGCTTTAGACTACAGTATATTGTGAATTTCATTTTGGTACCAAATCTTGAATAATAGTATATAGTTCAAGAGATGGTTCATATATTAACCCAAAAATATTAAATGCAGTACATATTTAACAAAAATATAAAAGTCAAAATTAAAAAAGAAAAAAAAAAAGCTTACATGTTAATGTAAATTTTAATTATTATACATTTTATAATTTTATTATTACTAATTTAAAATTTTATGATAATTTATTAAAATAAATAAAATAACATGTATTCACGGCCTATATATTGAAATTTTATATTAGTTAGAAAATTTCTTTTGCATCATGACATATATATATACAACACTGACATCCGATCTCCCCCTCAGCCGGCGCTTTCCCCGTTACGATATGCCAATTCAGCAGTAACTTGTTATTGAAGGAAGATAAAAATACGCAAGAAAAATACAAATACAAATACAAAAACCAAAAATAAAACAAATACAACACACAACAATTCAGGTGTTACCCTGAATCTGATGCCACAACACAACTACTTACAACACTTTGACAGATTCCTGTGCAGTAGTACAATTCAATTCAAAACAACCCTTTCATGTCGTGGGGTGGGGGGAAAAACACCAGGGCAATCCATGGCATGAAGCAAAACAGTGTCCCTACCTTTTTATCCTCAATCTGGAACAGCGCATGTTTCCAAGTAGTCTTCATCTTCATCTTTGTCTTCCAACTTGTACGTGCTGAAGTGATTGACCCTGAACTTCCATTCTCCTTCGATAGGATTGTAGGACAGAAACTCGGCTCCTTGCTCCTCTACCTTCTTCTTTAGCATGTTCTTATATTTCTCCACTCGTGGCCCTTCTGTATACTGCTGTCCGGTCTTTTTGTCGAAGCATTTGATGTTGAGAAGTGTTACCTCCGCAGGCTTATTAAGACCTTGTCCAACGGGAGGTTTCTTGCTGTCATCTATGTAAACAATCACCTCGCGGTTGTTGAACTGGACAAGGGACTCCAGATCAATACATCTCACATCTGTCTCACCCAGGAATTTGATGCTTCCATAGCCATGCCGCCCAACCACGAAGTCCTTTACACGGCGACAGTAGCCTGGTTCAGCCCTTTCCTTTGCTGCCAGTTCTTGGATTCGAGGTTCAGTATAGCAGTCAGACCGCCGGAGCCTTGGCATTAGAGCCTTGATGTCAGCTCCATGCTCATAGACAATAGCAGCCTCACCAGCTCTGTGGCCACTAATTGTCATGTGCGAGTCCTCTTTCTGAACAGAATGATCATCATGGACTCCACTAGCCTTGTGGTTACCTTTGACAGGATGAATTCGCTCCTTCTCAAGGCCATTTTCAGCTGGATTTTCTACAATGACCATATCCATTAAAAGAAATTAGACAATCTCAGATGCCAGCAAACCAATTTACAATGATCCTAAGTTCATATGAAAGTTATAATCGGATAATAGCACTCATCATCAATGCCACAAATAGAACCACCACGGCAAAAAGAGAAAAAAAAAAAATTAACTTCAATGCTTTGCTTTGTCCCATAAGAATATCAGAAACTCCAAAGAAAATGAATAGACAACAGAAAAAGGGAGAAATGTTTTATGACCCAAGCAATTTTCAAATCATAAAACAATAAATGAAAGAAACAAAATTGGTGACATAAAATTAATAAAATGGCACAACAGGAAATTAAAGGTGATTATATTTTTGTGTAAAAAGATACTACTTACTATCTTTATCCTCAGCATTGTAGCCTTCATCAGAAACTTTGCCTAAATGAAAAGTATGATCCAAAGTTTCTGCCACAAGCAGTCGAAAATTAATGTAATCAGACCATAAAAAGGAAATTAAACACAAATTCACACATCTGAAAACAAAATCACAGCATTTTCTCAGTGCAATAAGAATAAAGCAATGGCACCAGAAACGTGACTCCCCACAACAGATGGCATTACCATTTTTTCCTAGTACAATTTGTATTACTTGGTCAGCTCATTAGTTGGCTGTAATCCGAGAGTCTTTGCATGTGTGTGTTTGAGCATATGTTCGAGAGAGACAAAAAGAGAACAAAAACAAAAAAGACTACAAAGAAAACCAACAGCGTTAAAAAAATTACTCTCGCTACTGATTTCTCAAAGATTAAATGCTATTAAAAAGGACTTTAGCAATAGCATTTTGAGAGTCGCTGATAAACTTATACTGTCAAATGATGGTAGGTAAAACATGGAAAGAAGAAACAAAGACTGCAAAAAGTTAAATACTTCGAAGCAATCAACTTTTGCCCCTATTTATAAGCTTCTGTGCTAGTCTGACTAATTCACTTGGTCCCATCAAAGGAAAGCAGATGAGCTTGGAAGAGTCTTACCCTTCTCATGCAATGGAGTGGATGCATCCCTCAATGGTGATGCCTTCTCTGCAGAAGCTTTTGAGGGCCAATTTTCGGTGGGACGAATGACCAGAGATCTTGGGTTTTCCCGAGGAATAAAAACAGCATCTACCTTGCTGGGTGTCTCTTCATCATCACAGAAAAATGGAACCTGCAGTCAAAGACAGGGGCAAGAAGGATGTGATCCATATCGATTAATAAATAAAAAAAACACATGTCAGAACTCTAACCTCATATGGTAAGCAAAGTAAAAAAAAAATTTTAAATCAGATCAGAGTAACTACTATCACGAGAGGTAGCATCCTCACCTTTGGACTACCAGTATTAGGATGATATTTCCTCGCAGGCAACCTAATCCGCCTTTGTGAAAGGTGTCGAGAAGTCAATAGGGGTGATATTCTAAAAGGAGCAGGTTTGTCCACAACCTGATAAATTCCTTACAAGTCAACCAGTTAATGCTATTATATTTCACTTTACACCAAAGTCATTGGCAATATAATTACTACCATGAAGAAAGACAGAAGGAGCTATGAGAAGTAACAAAACAGCAGATTCAAACTTGAAGCCTCAGAGTAACTAATACAAGGTCAGAAAGTTACAGGCATGCTAGAAATTCCATATTGAACACATGGGGCAGCCCCAGTCCGACCAATTGACATTTGAGGCATAGCAGGGAGTGTTCCATAGGGGTTTGCAATAGTCACGGGTTGTACTACAGCAGCACTCTGCGTAGCAGACCTACCAAACAAAAGTGCATGTAGATTAAGCTCCAGAACATAATGATTTTAACTACTTGGATAACCGAGGACTTATTCTGGCATATTTTGCGTTCACATGTACAAAGGTACAAGAAAATAATTAAACTCCTAACATACATGCATATGCTTGTAGGCTCATATAAGGATACGTACAAGTGCCAGTGAAAAGAAAGAAAACCCAAAAGATATTAAACATACGGTAGGCCAATATTACTCTGACCAAAAATGCTCGATCCACCACCTATAAAGCCAGCAACATCGTTATATTCAGCACCATCAAAGAAAGCTCAAACATTCAATGATGATATTCACCATAACACTCCTACCTGATTGCGTCTGACCAAAATTGCTAAAGCTGAAAGCACCACTGGTCTGAGCTGGCTGAAAAGGTGAAGAAAAAGACGGCTGCACGACAAGTGGGCCAATCTCCAAACTTAAACTCAGAAACAGGTAAAAAAAGGCTACATGTTTTACAAAAAAAAAAAAAAAACAAAAAAAAACAAAAACAAAAACCAAAAAAAAAAAAAAAAACTCATGCATAAACCTAGAGAGTATTATTGCAAATCAAAACTAGCAAACCTGATAAAATCATAAAGCTAAGCATAAATTTTTCAAATACATTTCAACCAACAAGATAACTAAATCAGTCCCAATGAACCCTGATCTTTAGATATAAAAACCTGTAATAAAAATATCAATTATGACTCTTCGTTCAACAAAAACATAGGCATCTAATATCCAGCTAGACAAAAAATTCATACAGATCTTTATTAATTACATAACACAGCAGCAAATAGCTGGCTCCTATTAGCAATTAAATCAGATATCTAGGAAAATTAAAGCAACAAATGTTATACCTTCATTCTACAACCAAATGACATAAACAAATGATTATAAATATGATGAAAAGGAGAATGATTGTAAAGATTTCACAAGTTACTTACGGTTGTTGGGCCAAAGGCAGTTGGGTTGCTAGAAGGAGCCAAAGATAGAGAGCTGGAAAATATATTCCCACCAAACCCAGTGGAAGGCGTGTTGAAAATGCTTGTTTGACCGAAGTTACTAGTATTCTGTCCAAATGTAGAGGTCACCTGCCCAAATGCATTGCCTGTCTGCCCAATTGCAGGGGCAGAATTGAACAGAGGGGATGACTGACTGCTGCTAAAATTTAAACCAGTAGCAAATGCTGGCATTGTTGCCGGAGCTGCACCAGTACCAAAAATCGATGGCGAAGTTGAAAATGAAGGAGTGACAGATGAACTAAAAAGAGATGAACCAGTTCCAAATGTAGGAGTAAAAGATGAACTAAATATTGACGTTGTTATTGACGAAGTTGGGCCAAAAAGGTTTGATGATGTTGATTGAAAAGGATTTGATGTAATAGTCGAGGTTGCAAAACCTGTACTATTAAAGGATGGGAGTTTTAGACTAAATGGATTGTTACTTGTGCTGGAAAAAGGGTTTGCAGATGTCTGACCAAATGTTGAATTGGAGCCAAAAGGACTTGTAGGTGCGATTGACATACCAAAGCCAAGCCCTCCAGAAGGCTGAGCAGCTGGTTGTGGCCCACCTGAAATTTAAAATTAAAACAGCAAGGTAGTCAATGTCAAACAAAGGAAAGAAGACTTATTAACTTTCAGGTTTTACAATAATTTACAAAGGCACCTTTATCTCCTAACTGATAATCCTCCCATCTCAGCTCCTCATGACTTTTATCTTTGTAAACAGGCATCGCTGATATTGACTCCAACTTTGCAGCTGGCTGTGTACCACTATCTGCTTCAGTTGTAGGTGTGTAAGGAGCAACTCTACTTCCCCCACGTGAACCCCCAAAAGGTGACTGGCCAAAGCTAGTGCTTCCAAACGCCAGTGCAGAAGATTGGCTTCCTACATGAGAGTTAAAAGAGTTTCACTATGTGCATAGGTGTGTATGTGTGTGTGTGTGTATATATATATATATATATATAAAACTATGTGCGTAGGTGTGTATGTGTGTGTGTGTGTGTGTATATATATATATATATAAACTTCCTAGCACTCAAAATGTTAAAGACCTATGAAAATGCCAAAACATATATGCAATTTCAAAGTTTAGAATTAATCATTTAGACTTGATTACTCACCAAAGGGAGAACTCTGGGCTCCAAATGTAGTGGTTCCAAAAGGACTACTACCAACTGCTGGCATTGACTGGCCAAAAGCTGGGCTAGAACCAAAGCTGAATGAAGGAGTAGAAGATGCTCCAAAAGCAGAGCTTGAAGCTCCAAAAGCAGGAGTGCTGGAAGTGCCAAAAGCAGGTGCGCTTGATGCTCCAAATGTGCCTCCTGTTCCAAAAACCGGGGTGTTAGACACACCAAATGCAGTTCCAGTGCTCCCAAATGCTGGACTTCCAGTTGAACCAAAAGCAGGGGCGCTCGTGGCACCAAAAGCAGGGGCGCTCGTGGAACCAAAGGCAGGAGTACTTGCGGCACCAAAGCTACCAAATGCTGGCGTGGACTGGCCAAATGCTGGGCTAGACCCAAAGCTGAATGAAGGAGTAGAAGATGCTCCAAAAGCAGGGGTGTTTGAACCCCCAAAAGCACCTGAAGCTCCAAAAGCAGGAGTGGTGGAAGTGCCAAAAGCAGGTGTGCTTGATGCTCCAAATGTGCCTCCTGTTCCAAAGACCGGGGCATTAGACACACCAAATGTAGTTCCAGTGCTCCCAAATGCTGAACTTCCGGTTGAACCAAAGGGAGCAGTGCTTGTGGAACCAAAGGCAGCAGTGCTTGTGGAACCAAAGGCAGGGGTGCTTGTGGAACCAAAGGCAGAAGTACTGGATCCAAATGCAGGCTGAGTTGAACCGAACGGCACAGAGGAACCAAATATACCACTACCAAATGCAGGCTGTGATTGCTGAGTTGTGCTTCCAAAAGGACTTGGTTGAGTAGGAGTAGACCCAAAGCCAAATGCAGGCTTATGACCAAAAACAGAGGACCCTATCCAAAAAAGTCATGTTTAAAACTGAGGAAAATAATCCAACTTACCCATGAACTAATCACTAAAACGTCAACACATGCATATAATTACAAGCAGATTACCAAAAATTAGCTCTCATTCAAAATCATATTTAGGTGCTCAATGAAGAATGAAACAAACAAGCGAGTCTCCTACTAATGAAACACTAAATTCTTCCACCTCCACATAATTAAAAGTGCAACTAACGCTAACATGAATATATTAATATATCTAAGAACATATATGCGTAAGTGTAACAACTCAATGATCTGCACATATGTGGTATTGGAACACTAGGAATAAAGCATCACAAAATATCAAAAGACAAATGGATTAAAATCATATGCTCTAATACATTTAACTACAACAGAAAGAATATGAAATGAACGAGAGCTGAATTATAATACCGCAAAAGAAAAAGAAATACAGAAACACTTACCACCAAAAGATGATGATGATGATGAACTGCCAAAAGTGGGAGTAGAAGAAGATCCAAAAGAAGGCATGGAACTTCCAAAAGCTGGAGATGATGAGGCACCAAAGGCAGTTGTTGAGGAAAAGGGAGAAGAAGATTGGGCTGCACCAAAAACTCCAGTAGAAGTACCCCCAAACATTGAACTGCCTGTTTGGGAGCCAAAAGGGGTATGGCTACTGAAGGAAGGTTCAGGTGCAAATGGGTTGTTATTTACACTGTTGGTCTGGCCAAAAACAGGTTGGAATGCAAATGGGCCACTTGATGATTGCCCAAAAGCTGTTTAAAGAGTTTCAATCAATTAATTAAATGTTCCAAAAAAGTTCAAAAGACAAATTTATTCTCAAAAGGGATGACATGTAACATATAAGTTAAAGATAACAACAAAAATTAAACACAAATGAAAAATTACAAGCATATATGTCACAAAGCACGACAAGTTAACCAATACAAGCACAACAATTTGGCAAATTATTAAAATATTCACGAAGCTAAACAACCTACTAAATAGTTACCATGCAAGATAGCAGTATCAGGACAGACATTTTCTGCGATAAAATGCAGCAGACAAACAGCCAAAAGATTAATAAAAGAAAAGATCAACTTAAAAAGGATACTGGTAAACACTTTAAAAGGAAGAAGTAACAATAATCTGTGGATATCACGGCATGCAACATAAAAAGCTTTTTAAAACAATGAAGCTATTCTTCAATTTGAAAACCAATCCTAAACTCGGAATTTCATAATACCCATACAAAAGTCGCCAGCCATATGCTCCTAGTTTTTAAAAAAGAACAGAAGCGATTATACATTCATCGGAAAATCAGCTCAACGGATCAAATCGAAAAATACATTTCAAGTACATTTTCTACCGGATAATACAAAAGGTAAGATAAAGACTTACGGCTAGTAGATCCAAACATCTTCGTTTATATATAGTTCTTCAGTCCATAGTTCGTCCTTGATCTCAAACAACATAAGCAAATTAAACAAACACGGAAACTATAATAAGCAATATATTAATAAACTCCAAAGAATCCAAACGAAATTTGAATTAACATTGCGAAAATAAATTAAGCGAGGTAAACATGACGCCATGAACCAAACTTAGGATCAATTTTCAATTGATTTCGAACCTTTTTATTTCTTGTTTCACTTCTGAATAATGCATTTATTTAAAACTACGAAGAAAAAAAAAAAAAAAAGGTATGCAAAGAGAAAAAGAAGAAATACCAAGGTGTTCAATGCTTTTCAACGAATCGCGATCAAAACCCTAGCTGTACTATGTACTTGCAATTTGTAAAACCTATGATTTAATCAAAAACAATAACCAGCGTCGTGTGTTTATCGAGCAGTGAAGCAGTGATGGAGTGCGCGAGCAACATAATAAATAAAAGAGATGAGAAATTAGAGTTTCGGAGAAAGCGTAGCTTCTTTCGGATCGATCTGAATCGAGAGAGAGAGAGACGGAGAGACTGGAAGTTTATTGTGTTCGGAGAGATCAAAATTAGAAAGAAGGCGAGAGGGAGGGAGTGGGGTTCGTAGGGTCGGGTGATCCGCGCGTAGCGTTGTTATTAAGTCCGGATGGCCAGCAGTAATTCGTAGCATAGAGATTTCAAAAATCGGATGGCTGGACAGTTATTTTCATACTAAACAGGTTTGGGTATAAAATTTCATGCTTTTTTTTTAGTAGTTCGATTTAAATTATTTTATCTAATAAAAATAAAAATATATTTAAATTTAATTATAAAAATATATAAATTTTTATATAAAGTTAATATTTTAAAATTTTTAAATAATAAAATCAACCGAACAAGTTAACTCGATCTAAATAAAAGATTTAATGAAAAAAATCGAAATGCGTCAAGTCGCAAGGGCAATGTGGTAGTTGCTCGAAGTCTAAAAATAAATAAATTTAGCGATGAAAATCTTTTAGTTGAAATAATAGAAGGGCCGAAGGCAAAATATAGACAATATCTATGCTATTATTGTTAAATAATGTAATAATATAATATATTTAATTATTAATGAACATATTTATTGATTAAAATCCACCTTTCTATATATATATATATAAATTTATATTTTTTTGTAAAAATCTAAAACATTTAAAAAAAGTTTAATACTTAAGAGCATTCACTAAAATTAATATAATTTTGATTTAAATTACTTTATTCAAAAAAATTATCTTTCTTTAAATAGATGGTGAGATTTGAAACAACGATACGTTAAAATTAGTTACTACAACGTTGAGATTGGTTATCATAAAAAAAAATTAAAATCAATAGTTGAATATATATTTGAATATAAAAATAGTAATGGCGACCGGTGAATTATAGTGAAAAATAAAATAATTATTTTAGACATTAAATTAAAATATTGTATAATAATCAAAATTTTAAATTTTTTGACATTTATAAAATTAATAAATTATTAAAATCATATCAAATATTAATTGTATTAATACGTCATTAAAAATTAATAAAAATGAAGTAATATATCAAACAATATTTTTATGTTTATTTTTTATTATTTATGTAATTTATTATTTAATAATTAACTCCTATTAATTATAAATATTAATTTATTATATAACGATAAATTTTATTTATTCTATCAAATTAACAAAATTATTTCATAATTGTTAAATAATAAATAATTAAAATGAGAATTAAAAAAAAAAAAACCAAGTGACAATAACATTTTTGTCCTTACACTATTACCACAAAGACAAAAAGGAAAATTATAAATATACCAAAAAACTTTGGACCGTAGGTGAAGATTATGTTTCACTAAACCTTAAAGGTCCCCTTGAAAAGAAGAAAATAAGATTGCAACATGATGGATTTGATCTCAAACATCATTCACATTCTAACCGTATCGTGTCATAATTTTGTTGGATTCCAAATGAAGTCTTGGACTAACGAATGATTAATAACTTGAAAGATCAACACTAAAATTATTATTTCTATGGTTTATCATGGCAGAAACAACCAATAGGAAAGAAGCATGGTTTTGCTATAGGGATCCTTGGATTCCCTTAGTTTTGTACCTTCGGATGCTGCCATGCAAATGGTTAAAGTAACTTGAAAATCCTTATACTGTATTACCTAGCCTAAATAAATCTTTTTGTTTGAGTCAATTAGAGATGGTATATTTTATTAATGTTATGTTAGTATTAACTATATATACCATTATTTCAACTAAAATTATATACTACATCAGATTTTTTTTTTCATGTAAGACCTATCAAGTACTTTAACCCATGCAAACATAATCTTGGATTAGTACAGAAATACATGGGTTTACTTTATGCGAGTGTACTTAACTTCGACAAGACTTCTTTCCTGCACTTTTGCACCATATGTTACGTTATAGCTTAGCTGCAATTTTCTTCTTCGTTAACTGAATCGGAATTCGCCCCTTTTTTCTTGTCCTCATCTTCAAAATCATCCCAAAACGTCCAAATAGAAGCCAGGATCATTGGTGTTGTAGCTGCTGCCGAGCATGATTGAATTGTTGAAAGCTTGGGAATTGCTGTTCTCATCGATATTACTCGATGCATCATCAGCTGGCTCCCTAACTGATGAAATCCCAAGGCGAGTACTGGGATTTCTCATCCAAAATCACTTCGCCATTGTGGCGCCAGCACTGGTTTCCAGGAAGTGCGATAATTCTCACACCACGCTAAGCACCATGGTAGCTTGATCTGGGCTTATGAATACCAGACATGTGGTGAGTTATGGCAGAAGCCCATGTCTTAGATTTCTTTGTCAAGGTGTCTATATTTATCTCCATGACCAATGGGACTGGTAGGATCCTTGTTTCGAGAGGCATTGCTCTTTAAAAATGAAAACAAGTTCGGTTAGGATGGAGATCAAGAAATTGGCTGTGATGAGCAGATACAAATTTTAGTTTGGAGCCAAATTAACCTGAAAACTTTTAAGATTATATAAGAGTAGATGAAACTCCTCGATGGAATAGCGATGCCTTGCATGGCAATTCAAGGATTTTGTTTTCTTCCTAGCGTAAAAAGGAGGGGATTACTTGACAACTGTTAAATTCTCCCATAAATTATACCTCTGTTACTCTTACGTTCTTAGTTTTCTCATTCAAGAGATTTGAAGGGAAAGAATCATTTCAGCATCGACGATTAAGG
>JBBYHL010000004.1:1287393-1332318 GCA_038381835.1 Adansonia madagascariensis
ATTGATACCTTAGTAGACAACACTGCCAAAAATGCACTATTTTCTTTCATGGATGGGTTTTCAGGCTATAATCAAATCAAAATGGCAGTTGAAGACATGGAAAAGACCACTTTCATAACAATTTAGGGAATTTTTTACTATAAAGTGATACCTTTTAGGTTAAAAAATGCCAAGGTAACTTACCAATGGGCTATGATAACATTATTCCATGACTTTATGCACAAAGAAATAGAGGTCTATATGGATGACATGATCGTCAAATCAACAAAAAAGAGTGAACATGTTGCAAACCTACAAAAGCTCTTCAAACAGCTACACAAATATCAACTTAAGTTGAATCCTGCCAAATACACATTTGGCATCACATCTGGTAAATTATTGGGATTAATCGTGAGCAAGAAAAGAATAGAGGTGGATCCTGACAAGGTTAAGGCAATTCAAAACCTACCACCACCTTAAACTCAAAAGGGAGTGAAAAGTTTCTTGGGAAGATTAAACTACATAGCCCAATTCATATCTCAATTGACCAACAAATATGATCCGATCTTTAGGCTGTTGAAAAAACAAAATCTTGGATAATGGGATCAAGAATGCCAAGAAGCTTTCGATAAGGTCAAACATTACCTTTTAAACCTTATAGTACTTATGCCACCAATGCCTGGATGACCACTAATCCTATATCTATTAATCCTAGATAAGTCGATGAGCTATCTATTAGGACAACATGATGAATCAGGAAAAAGAAAACAGGCTGTCTATTACTTGAGGAAGAAGTTTATAGTATATGAAAATAATTATTCATTTATAAAGAAGCTATGTTACGCTCTAGCTTAGACAGCCGAAAGGTTAAGGCAATACATGCTATACCACACTACATGGTTAATCGCTAAGCTTGATCCTATCAAGTATTTATGCAAAGCCCTCACCTTATTTAGGAGATTAGTCAGATAGAAAGTTATGCTTTCTAAGTACGACATCATGTATGTGAACCAGAAAGCCATTAAAAGAAGTGCAATAGCAGACTTATTGGTAAGTCGAGCCATAGATGACTATCAACCTTTAGACTTTGAGTTTTTTTATGAAGACTTGATGTGCATATCTGAAGCAAAGAACACTGTAAAGTGTGGGTTATCATGGAAAATGTACTTGATGGAGCTTCAAATGGACTAGGGCATGGAATTGGGGCATTATCATCTTCCCTGAGGGAAACCATTACCTTTTCATAGCCAAATTAAACTTTGACTGCACCAATAACATAAATCAAATATGAGGCCTGCATCATAAGACTCCAGCAGCCATTGAAAGAGGCATTCAAACACTGCTAGTGTTTAAAGATTTAGCTTTCATCATATACCAACTGAAAAAAGATTGGCAAACTCATGATCCTAAATTGATCCATTATGGGAATCTAACATCAGAGCTCAAGAAAGAGTTTGATGATATTAGCTTTCAACATCTACCTCGAGAAGAGAACCAAATTGTTGATGCCTTGGCCACTTTATCTTCTATGTTTAAAGTCAATTAAGAATTAGACATTGTTTCTATCTAAATAAATATCTACTCAACCCCAGCACATTGCTAGAATATTGAAGACGAGAATGATGGTTTGCCATGGTATAATGACATCGTTCAGTACATCAAGGATCAATGGTACCTAGAAGGCGCAACCTAAACTGATAAGAGAACCATCAGACGATTATCTATGAACTTCATTTTGGATGGTGAGATTTTGTACAAGAAAGGCTAGGATTAGGTGTTACTTCAATGCATGGATGCCTCCAAAGCCAAATGAATACTTGAAAAAGTTCATAAAGGAATTTATGGTATGCATGCTAATGGACACCAAATGGTAAGACAAGTTATGCGATCAAGTTATTATTGGTTGACTCAAAAAAAAGATTGAATTAACTGTGCTTGAAAGTGTCACAAATACCAAATCTAAACTAACAAGATCTATGTTCCACCAACACCTTTAGATGTTATGATAGCCCCATGGCCTTTTTTTATGTAGGGCATGGACATGATTGGCCCTAAAGCTCATCAAGGGGCAATAAGTGCAACGTCAAATCCTTCTTTGGATGACCTAATGATTATGGACCCTAATGGACTTCTAAAACAAGACAATCATAGGCTTAAGACTTAAAAAAGGGTTAAGCTTGAGAGCAATGATGGAAAATACCATTTCCTTGAAATAAAGCTCAAAGTAATAGAAAGAGTCAGGATGTCAATAGTGTAGATATAGATGAGTTGAGTTTGGTACTGGATCTTATCCTCCTTTCTAAGTTTAAAATGCCAAGTTTCAAAAAGTTCAATGGCACCGTATCTCTAAATGATCACATCAAAATGTTTATTAGAAAAATGGCTAGGCATACAGACAATGATAAGTTTCTTATTCAATGCTTCTAAGAAAGCATATCAAGATCAATGGTGAGATGGTATAATAACTTGAATTAGAGTCAGGTAAAATCATGAATGGACTTGACTAATGTTTTTATTCAACAATACAAGCATATGTTAGTTTTGGGACTAGACCAATTATTTTTCTAGAATATGGAGAAGAAATCAACATAAACATTCATATAGTATACCTAGAGATAGAGGGATATAGTAGTCTAAGTACAACCACCTTTGTAAGAGAAAGAGATAACATCCTCATATCTGAATACATGGCCAAATTCATTCTTTAACAAACTTATAGGAAGTACTTTAAAGCATTTTGTTGATATAATGGTTGCTAGGGAAATGATTGAGAATGCTATCAAATAGGGAAAGATACATGTTAGTGGTATGCCATGGTAGAGAAGAGAAAAGTAAATAAAAAGAAAAAAAAATTCAAGCTCTCTTCCAGATGAACCAACCACTTACAGATCTAGATTAATTTTGTGTCACCCTTATGGGCCTCGTTATCCTGACATGAATAGTGCATCAAGTGCATCTCAAGGTGCTTACCGCCCAATGCTTATAGTTACACCAACTTTCACATCTGTGCACAAGTTAAGTTCTCAAGAGATCGGTCAAAATAGATGCAAGAAGCAGAATTAGATTGAGCAAATACTCATCTCTTATGCAAAGCTTTTACCCAAGCTCATCAATAATCACCTCTTAACTCGTATTCAAATAGAGGCTTTAAAGCCCCTTTATCTGATTGGTATAATGTTAACTAATGTTGTGATTATCATTCCAGTAATTCAAGCCATTCTATAGAGGATTGTCTAACCCTTAAGTACAAAGTCTGAGACTTCATTAAGGCTAAGAAGTTGAGCTTTAAAGAAAGGAGAGAAAATATCACTGAAAGGTATATGAACAAAAGATAAGCACTGTGAATAGTTAAGTTTGTAAAAAATAAATACATCTATAGTAAGTTTTGCAACCTTTCTTTTAAAAAGCCCTTATCTTTAAATAGGAATCATTTTGTAAAGCATGCATATTAAATATTTTAAGCATATATTTCAAAAACATGATCGATGTTGAAAAAAGGGCTTGTGCCCTTACATTTACTTCCCTGCAAATAAAATTACAATCATTTGAAAAACCCAATGCTATTGGAAATAACTTTAAAATTCCTAAATCATGATTTTATATGTCAGGAGTGATAAAATGAAGTTCCAAAAAATTTTTGAGTTTCTATGAAAATCAATTAAATGGAATGTTCATTAGGAATCTAATTATGGCAATTAGATATATGCCAAGATTATGCCCAAAGTCTAATTCCTTTTTCAACAACCAAAACAAGATTGTCTTTATCTCCTGGAAATTACTTATAACCTATACCCTGGGGCAATGTGGCTAAACAAAATTGCCCCATGTTCTCAACAAAAGATTTTTGAGCTAGACTCCCTTCCGACTATATTTAAATATAGCCTATTACCCATCATTGCAAATTTTGAGGCATCAAGCACAAAATTTCTATTTGCAAATACAAGTCATTGCATTATTTAATTTCCTGTTGGTGATATACTAATAAATGAAACAAGCTTGTAAATTATATTAAAGTAGGGGAATTACTGTTATCACTTATGAGGATTACCAAAATCTCGCAATGAGAAAATTTATTTTAAAAAATGTAGGAACACCAAAAAATCCCTAAGTAACTTATGTTGTCAATTCTCGATTAAAGAGATTGATTTTGAAAATTAAATCCATCATTTTTCCAGCTTGACCTTCTGATTTCAAACCTTTCATGACCAAGCTTGGTACTCATCAAGATGTTAATAATCAAAAGACTTAAAGGAACATCAAATTTGTCTGATTTTTAAAGAAAGTCATGTTTTATATGACCCGATCCATTTGTGCCTAGGAAAGTGGGGCATATATTCTATCCACTTGGAAATTCTTAGGCCAAACAAAGTCTTTTGGCCCTTCAACACATTTTTAGAAAGACAAATTTTTATTCAAGAAAATTTTCAACTAAAGATCATTAGTCTTCAAGAGATTTGAACATCACATGATTTTAGCCTTTTGGTTTAAAACAAAATTCATTTTTTAATAAGATATTTGGGAAAAAATTTTGAAAAAGTGTCATGAAAAAGGATACAAGGTTTATTTTGATTAAAAGGCACTGAATCAAGATAGAAACCTAACCCATGGCTGAAAAATGATTAAAATTTGACATTATGAATATAAAACTTATCAGGGTAAACAGTGACAAAAGATTGAAAAAAGTGATTTTCCTTTGAGTATGAGGGAATTAAAGTTAGATTGGAGATATAACCAAATAGAATTTCAATTTTCTTAGCATTCAAGCATTTGCTTTGTTTGATTCTTGATATTTGCATCATTTCACGATCATTTGTACCACTTAGATGATATTGGCATTTATATCATTTCTTATGGATTTATATCTTTAATGATATTTACATTTGCATCATTTCATTAGCATTTGCGTCATTCTTAATAATGAAATTTTATGATCAATGTGATCATTTTTACAATCATTATATTTGCATCAATCATAGAAAAATTACATATTTCTAAAATATTCTGTGCTAAAATCTGAAGCATTTCAAAAATATATTTAAAAGAAAATCCCTGGTGCTAAAATCTGTAGCATTTGAAAAACTTTATCTTTGGTATTGAAATTTGACTAATTTTAAAAGAGTTTATCTTTAATGGTGAAATCCGAAGCATTTCAAAATATTGGAAAATAAGTCCTCGATGGTGACATTCAAAGCATGCACTGATATTTAAGGCATTTAGAAGTCTTTAATGGTGATATTCAAAGCATCCATAAGTCTTCGACGGTGATATTCGAAGCATTTAAAAGTCTTCGACAATGATATTTAAAGCATATACAAGTTTTCACTAGTAATATTCAATGCATCCATAAGTTTTCAATGGTGATATTCGAAGCATCTACAAGTCATCAGTGGTGATATTCGAAGCATGCATAAGTCTTCGATAGTAACATTCAAACATGCACAAAGTCTTTGATGGTGGTATTTGAAGCATTCAAAAGAGTTTTCTAAGTTTACGAAGGTGATATTTGAAAACAAAGCTTCGATGGTGATATTCAAGGCATTTAAAAGATTTTTAAGTGTTTAGTGGCGATATCCAAAGCATTGTGGAAGTGTTTTCAATTCTTTGATGGTGAAATATGAAGCATTTAAAAGAGTTCTCAAATTTTTGATGGCATATCAAAGTTTCTAGTGGAGGTTAAAATTCATTCTTGATAAAAAAAAGAGGCAAACCCCTGAAAAAAAAATAGAATACAAGCCCACAAAATGCATGTCTAACAAACTTTGATGAGTTGGTGGACACCTATTAAGATGATTTGTCTAAGCATTATCCACCTTATGGTAGTATGCTAATCAGGGGCAGTTTCTATCAACCTTAAAATTTTGTATATACTTTTTTAGAAATTATGAATTTTGAAATTAATATTGATTTATGTATATTGTGCATACTTTCATGAACCATGAATTTTGTTAATAATGATTTCCAATATCTAGAATATTCAAAACATTTTGAAAATTTCTTTGATAGATAATCACCAGTAGGTTGAGCTCTCTCAAAAAGGTCCTTCACTTCCATATATATGATTGTCCCAGACATCCAACTATAGACCTTTCACAACCATAGACCTTTCACACATAAGCATTTCCTTTGGAATTTTTTTAAGGATCGACAAGTCAAGTTATACTCTTGAAAAATTCAGATGTCACAGTTTGACATGTGTTACAATAATGATAGTATCTCCAAGATCTCTCTCATTTGAATAACCTTTTACTAGAATTTCTATGATACTCTTCCAAATCCTTGATTTAGGAAGAGCAAGAACAAACTTGAGCAAAAAATATCTTTTTCTTAAGATAAAATTATTTTCAATCCAATAACTAATAAATAAAATTTGAAATTTGAGGTTGTCCCATACCAATTTGATTTTTTATGAAAAAGCCTAACCAGAACCTAGATTCGTTGGTGGCTACGGAGCCAATTATTTCAAGAAGCATTCCTTAAGCCTAAATGATAAAAAAATAAAAGAAAAAAAAAGAAGAAGAAGAAAAAAGAGAAAAAGAGGAAAAGAAGAAAAAAATTGATTGCAACATCATATTATTGAAATACTCAAAATGATTTCAGAAAGAATTTTATCCTTTTTCCTAGTGAAATACTTGTTAGCTCAAATGGCTTTATTTGAGATGACAAATGGCCATATTTCTCTATCCTTTTGCAAACATAAAAAAATTCCCCCTACAGTCCCCTTTTAAGCCTAATGATTTATTTTTTTCATTAAATCCTAATCAACGATCATTTTTCACACTGCTAGGCAAGTAAAGTAAAGCTTCAAAACTAGAAGAGGAAAATTAGGTTTTAAAGTTATAGGAGCAACAAATTGGTTGTCATGAAGCAATATTGAAGACCAATCAAAATTTAAATTTCAAATTCCATTAAAGAGAAAAATAAAAAAGTGCAAATAACCAAGTTTCTTCAAAGTGAATAATAGTTAAAACAAAGTCTAAATTTTAAGTTACTTCACAGTGAAGAATGAAGAAAAAGAAATATGTAGAGGCAAAAGAAAATGTGTAAGCAAAAAAAGATCAAGAAAAAGAAATATGTTTTGTCAAGAATGACATGTAAGATTAAGTTTTTCTGAAGAGAAATGATCTTTGATTCAATTACCTTCAAATACATGATTTGGGCCTATTTATCCTTTCTCTTGAAACCCTGAACTATGGCCTATTTTATGCACCTATAAAGTCTAATTTGATCAAACATAGTTATTTAAGCTGTTAAGTCATTCCTAGTAAACTCTTTAAAAATTTATCTTTTGAATGACTTTTAAATCCTTAAAATATGCTAAGGCATAGTTTAGGGTGGTCATTAAAGATATCCTAAATGGTAATCATCAGTCATAGGCAATCCTTAACAATGAAAGATAAAGATGACATATCCATCATCCTTGATATTAGAAAATTCATTGTTAAAATCAATATGAAATTTTCAGAGATTTTGATCACATAGATTTCTTTTAGGTTAGAATGAGAAAGTGATCTCATTCTATAAGTCTTGGAATTTAGATAAATTTTGATATTTCTCATGATTCGTATGGAAGCATATAAATGTATTACAAGCAACAAAATGTTGACTCTTATCTAGTTGTATAAAGTTATATCTTTGAATTCATAAATACTAATTCAATATTAGTGATTTTCCAGGAAAAATGATTAGGTCTTAAGTTCCTAAATTCAAAATCAAAAAAGGTTTTGTAGGCCAAGCTTATGATTACCCTTTATCGAATCACTCTTTCAATAGTATATCATTTAGAAAAAAAGAACTTGACATCAATGAGGCTCAAATTGATGAAGTTTCATCAACATATAAGAATATCGATTCTCATAATATTTGAATTTGATATCCTCTTCATTTGATCATATGAAAAGTGGGCAAAGTAGAATTTAAGTCAACTTGTTCATTTTGTAAAGGATAGGTGGAGTTTTTGAGTAAAATGTCTTCTTCATTGAATACCATGAAGAGAATTTAAGTTAACTTCATTCGATTCCATGAAGCATAAATAGAGTTTTTGAGTTAACTTCATTCGATTCCATGAAGCATAAATAGAGTTTTTGGGTAAGATGTCCTTTTCATTTGATTTTGTAAAAAGTAGGTGGAGTAGGATGTAAGTCAACATTATTCAATTTTGTGAAAACTAGATGGAGTTTCGGAATAAGATGTCCTATTCATTCGATTCGACGAAAGGTAGGTGAAGTAGAATTTAGGTTCATTAGACTCCATGAAAGATAGGCAAAATTTTTGAGTAAAATGTCCTCTTCATTTAATCACGTAAAGGGTGGGTGAAGTAGGATTTAAGTCAACTTTGTTCAATTCTGTGAAAGATAGGCAAAGTTTTTAAGTAAGATGTCCTCTTCACTTAATCTGTTAAGGATAGGTGAAGTAGGATTTAAGTCAACTTTCTTTAACTTCATGAAGGATAGGTAGAGTTTTTCAGTAAGATGTCCTTTCCATATGATCACATGAAGGGTAGGTAAAGTAGGATTTAATTCGACTTCATTCGATTCTGTAAAGGATAGGTGAAGTTCTTGAACAAGATATCCTCTTCATTTGATGCTATGAAGGGTAGGTGAAGTAGGATTTAAGTCAACTTTGTTCAATTCAGTGAAGGATAGGTAGTGTTTTTGAGTAAGATATCCTTTTTATTCGTCCCATAAAGGGTAGGTGAAGAAGGATTTAAGTGAACTTTGTTTGATTTTGTAAAGGATAGGTGAAGTTTTTAGAGTAAAATGGCATTTTCATTTGATCTTGTGAAAGATAGGTAAAGAAGGCTTTAAATTAAATTCGTTCGATTAAACAAAAGGATTATGGAGTTTCCTTTCAGGTTCTCTTCATTTGATGGGAAACCAATATAGTTGGCTTATGTGTACATTAAAAAAGGAGTTTTTTTAGAAAAGCTTATCACAACCCGAACAAAATCATGCCCATTATGCCATTTTTTATGCTTAGCAGGGACCAAAGAGGGGCTGCTGTAACACATAATTTTGTCCTACCTTTTTTCTAATAGTCCCAATTATTTGAAAATAGGAACTTAGCATTCACCTTGGTATTGGTCAACTTTCGCCAAATGAACTTGGCATTTTTCTAACTTATTCAGTCATACTTATATGGCCGCACATGTGTATGAAAAAAAAAATTCATTTTAAGGACCAATCTCACTAAAATTTATTTTTAAATATTTTCTTGATAAATTTTGAAAACTGCTTCTACGAATGATATCACGGTCAAATTTTTCATTTTTAAGAATTTTTTGAGATTTTTCTGTAAAATTTTAAGAAGTTGACTGTCGTATATTTTTACCAATACCCATGCAATATATATGTAGATATGCACTCCAAAAAGTCAAATATTTAAAAGAAAAAATATATTGGCATTTTATATGATGTGGTGTGAAAATTGTCGATTTTGTTAATTAATTTTAAATTTTTCATTATATAGTGGTGTCATATTCACAAAATTTTCAGTGAAATTTGTTCCAAAATTCAAGTTTTTATCTTTATTATTTTCATAAATTAATATTTTGAGTAAACTACTAAATTCGGCTCATTCTTCTCAAAATTAGAATTGTTTTTGGAATTTTTCTCGTTTTCAATATATGAGGTTTTTTACTCCATAAAAATTTTTGGTGGAATTTTTTTAAGTTTAAAATTTATCAAATATTTTTATTAAATTCATGTTAAATCAGTTTTTTAAACTCTAATTTGTTTTATGTATTTTGAATTATATATATATATATTAAATTTTCTTTGTAAGGATTTTTCTCATATAATTTTATGAGTTTTGAGTTTCCAATAAGATTTTTTTTTTATTATTTCACTTCCAAAATCTTGTTTATGTTTATTAATTTTAATTTTAATCATTTTATTTTATTTTATTTTTGGATTTTTTTTATTACTAGTTTCATAAAAACTAGTCTAATTGGATTTTAACTTTTCCCCTAACAAATTTAGTTTGATTTTAACTATCCATTTACATGATCTTATTGTGACAATCATTAAGATGATGAGTCATACACAATGACTAAGTAAGTGGTACATATTAATTTAATGAGTCATTACCTCAATTCACTAATATCCATAAAAAAATAATAAATAAATAAGAATAAAAAATAAGATGATTTTCAGCCAATGGGATTTTTTGATCCCTTTGATCAAGCCTCCCCTTCTTTGACCGAACCTCCCCTTTATAAATAGGGAGGATTTTTCATTTTAAGGCTAATTAGCTTTCATGAAGAAAAACACCAAAAATTTCCCAAGTTATTAAGGTGATTTTCTTTATAAAATCTTTAGTTTTTGTTCATTTCATTCTTCCTTTAATGAGGCACAATCATGCTTTAGCTCAAAATTTTTAATCTGTGTTGAATAGTTAAGCTTGATGGCTATATACAATTTTCTTTGATTTCTTTATTATGTTTAATTTTTCTTAACAATGGCTTAATTTTTCTCATGAACTTTGTTGTTGTTGACATAATGTTGATTTTTGTGCTATGATGTTTAATTTGTTATATATATGTTCATATGGGTATTATTTTCCTTGGTATTTTCTTGTCAGTATATCGGAAAAACATGTTTATATGTCTATTTTTGATGATTTCTTACATGATGTTGATTTGTGCTTGATAAAGCTAGGATATATTATTATTGTCTTGGCAAAATTTTGTTTGGTGGGTTATTTAATGTTGGCCAAACTTAATATATATATATATAATGATTTTTTTATTTTTGTGGCTATTTTACAAATATAGAAAGTTTAGAGACTAATTTTTAAAAGAATGAAAAAATAATTTTTGGCCATTCCATGCTTGGTCAAAACCCTCATATACATTTAGAATGTATTTTATGCATTTTATCATGTTGAAATACATTTTTGTATTTTAGGGTCTTTTTATAATTTTAAAAAGTTTAAGGGTTTCTTTGTAAATGTAAACATTTCATTTCGTTCGAGCTAGCTTCTGGCATCCTAGGACTTAAGTGAAAGACGATAAAATTAGAAAAATAAAAAAAAAATTTAGGAAGGTCTGAAATGCCTATGGATCACATTAAAGAAAAATGTAAAATGAACCATCAAAGGCCATTTTCCATCATGCCATCGGAGTCATTTAGATGAGTACACAGATCAATTTCTCACTGTTCATGACCAAGTTTAGGTAACTCAAGAAGCCACAGATACATGCAAGTTATGTTGGTGCACAAGTGTTAATACAAGGTTTTATGTCGCTAAGAACTTGAATTTTCACATGTAGTATTGATACAAGAGGGTTTGGTATCGATAACTTATGGTATTGATACTTAGCATGTTTGTATCGATACAGACCTTGGCAGTAGCTAAAGCTGTGATTTTTGACAAAATGTATCGATACACAAGCATGACTCTTGATACAAATCCATAGAGTATCAATAAAAGCCTCTAAATCCATCATGCCATTTTCCTTGTATATGTTGCCAATGTTGAGAAAGACTTAACTTCAAAAATTAATTCAACCTAGATAGGATTTTTGGAATTTTTTTTTAAACCTTATCGAATTACATTTCTAATGGTGCCATTTTCCTTGTACATGCTGCCAATGCTGAGAAAGACTTAACTTAAAAAATTTAATTCTGCTTATATAGGATTTTTGGAATCGAGTTACATTTCTAATGGTACCTAATTTACACTCTAAAGCCTTCAGATGCACCTAAAAAAAATTCTAAAATGGAGATGACATGATGTTGTACCCTATTTTCAACTAATTTTCAAATCTTTTTTTATTGAGACATTCAAATGTCTCAAAATGCATCTGGTTGGTTCCTGCACAACACCGGCCCTATTTGACTCAGATCAAAGCTAAAATATAAAAATATATAAAAAAAGATTTCATATTAAAATTTTCACTAATGGAGATACTCCAACTCCCTTGCTCCAAAGGGATACTTCAATCTCATTTTTAATTAAAGATTCAAATTTTCTCTTTATTCCAAAATATTTTCCTACTTTATCTTTGGGGAAACTCCAATCCCACATCTCTGAGGGGATACTCCAACCCTGCTTTACCTCAAAAAAAATCCAAAATTTTCTCTATTTCAGGTGCCTCCAATTGCTTTGATTAAAATCATCTTTGAACCTAAAATTACCACCGAATCCAGACATGTCTCTAAAATTGTCACCCCGGTTATTCTTCAATAATTGAAGGCAATCATTAGATACATTTTGATTGTCCCTCCTTTTCACATTCTTTTGTTTATGATTGCTTGTTTATGACATTATTATATTTCTCCTTTTTTTACTAACATGTTTCCTTTTGTAATGATTATCGTGCATTCATGTTTAAAATTTGCTTTTTCAATAAAATTTACAAGGCAATGTTTCGTGTTGGTAGCTCTCCAGTGCCTAATACGAAACATTCAATTTTTTAAATCCCATCTGAACATTCTTTTCACAAAAGCCTTATGTTCCTCATATCTCCGAGGCACATAGGTGATCTAATTTTCTTTAAAAACTTGGATTTGTATTTCCACCAAAACTTCATGCATTTAAGAGGATTATATCTAAATAAAAACTAAATGGAACTAATTTAACCAAGACCAAAGTGAGACCTAGCTACTAAGTACTAGGGCATCGTGGGGATGCTAATCCTTCCCTACATGTAACCAACTCCCAAATGCAACCAATGAATCTTTAAGCTTTATAGACCTTGAAATGGATGTTTCAAGTTTTGGAACTCGAAATATTGTTTTCAATAGGTATCCCATTCTGCCAGCCTAAAAGGATCAGTGGCGACTCCAAGTTTATGGCCACTTCATGGTGGCCATCTGAGACTAGTTAGATGAGTGATTCGCCCAATGATCTCTTCCCTCTTCTTCCCATTGTTATGCCTAATCCAAATCTCGATCATGGGATAACTCAAAGGCTCTACCATAACCAACCATCACTTATTTTTAAGTAGAGCGCGTTATGCCCTTCAGACCATCCGAAGTTTTAAAGGAAGCCACATGGCGACAGCTTGGTGACTACAATGGGGACCAAACTAGAGAGTTAGGCCTATAACTAGCTATTGCTCATTTGGTTCTTGGTTTTTCAATTTCCATAATTGTTTAGATATAATTCTCTTTTATCTTTGCCTACTAATCTCCATTGTTTATGTTTTTGTCCTGTGATTGTTAGGGATTATTTGTGCCTGAATAAATGTTGATTTAAATAAATATGGCAATGTAGGAGTAAAACAAAAAGGTTAGATTGTTTTCTTGACACACACTGTGCCCTTGCATTTGCACTAGATTCCTATTAAATACCATGGTGTAGTTAATATCCTAATTATTAGATAGAAGTGAGCCATCTACCTTCGTGAGTAACCCTCTACATAGGCATGGCAAGACCTTCTGAGATGTAAATTACCTATGTCTCTTGTGAGTACACTTTTGCATTTACATAGGGAAATACATCCACTGGATCGAACCCGTTCTGCCAAACCTACGATAAGCCTAGGAACAGAGTGCCTCGATTGTCCTTATTGGATAAAAAAGTGATTCAGATACCAATAGGTGTCAACTTAAACCCATATAGCGAACCTTACGAGCTGAACTATGTCAAATCATACCGGATGCTACTAGAATAACCGAAAAAATAAGATCACTTAAGGAAACATTTTTTACCTTTCCTTCTATATACCATGGTTATGTGGGCAATCATGGGTGAACATTGTCACTTGTGTTTGTCAATTTTTATTTTCATAATCATTCCTTTAAGATATGTCATTATGTTCGATGGCAAATCCTCTTTAATAACTGGGTAAGGACACATGAATGCCATTACCTATAGTGCCATCTTAAAATAGTTATATCTGACTAAAATAAGCTATCATGCTACCCAAACGACGGCTTAGCATGTACTTAACATAAATGGTGATGAACAAATGTCACTATTTAAACGATTAGTTTAGTCCTCGTGAGGTATCATGTTACTTCACGAAGAGACAATTTGGATGTAGATATGTCAGTTGCTACTCGTTCAATACCTCAATGTTCATGATCATCATGTCTGCCCCTAGGCATCGCACTGCCTACTCTCGAGGTAAATTTTGTGATATGCTTCTGTTGCTATTCCTTATTTTCTTTATCTTTTGCCTATTATTTTGCATTGGTTACTAACTTGCTCCCTTTTTGCTTTTCTTTTTCACCATGCATCATTTCATCATAATCATCACCACTATGGGATTGGTTAATGGTTCAATGTTTTTCAAAGGGTGTTTGTCATGGAGCAACAGTCCACTTCAGAGCTAAAGCCCCTTGAAGAAGTTTGAGCATTTTTAAAACACCAATAGTGTGAAGATGGAAACATCCTTAAACTAGGGTATATCTCAATGGTGCATGAAAGGATCAAGATAGGGTACTGTTAAAATGATTGGCAAGATCTAAGGATTATATGGACTAATTATGGATTTATTTATGAAAAGATATGGAGATATTACTCTTTTGCTCTAAGTTCATTTGGATGTCAATTTGTTACAAGCAGCCTCAGTTTTGGAATCTAGCATACCATTGTTTCACTTTCAATCATGAAGATTTATTCATCCCAATAGTTGATGAATACATTGTATTACTCAACATTGAGAGGGCAAAGGTTGATAGAATATATTGCAAAGTGTTGAACCCTTCAACTTTCAAGAAAAGATTAGCTCAACTCCTTGAGGCAACAGAGTCTTGGATTGAGAGTCATACAAAAACAAAAGGGAATAGTGAATGCGCTCATGGGCTAGTTTGAAGAAAGCATTGGCAAGTACCATTTACATCTGAAAAATCCAAGATATCTACACTTTGGCGATATATGGTCTAGTTTTATTCCCAAAGACATTAGGCTATGTTAAAGCTACGATAGTAGATGTCTTTTCTCATTTGTGCCACAATATCAATCCCGCATTAGCCCTCATCACCAAAACTATTCGGGCTTTTAATTTTTGTAAGAAAATGGGTATGTGCACTGCTTTTTCACATTTGGCTCGTCAGTCACTTTGGCCCTAAAGAAAATAGGACATCATATTGCTTCTTACCTAACTTTAGCCCTATCTCCAAGGTACTTGAGAAAGAATGGCCTTAAGACAAATCTGAAGAGCAATAGGTCCAAAAATTTCGAAACCTCAAGGGACAGGAAGTAACATGGAAGGACTTTTAGTTTTTTCCACAAACAGTCATATACCAGTGCAAAGATTATAGTTGTATGCCGCTTATAGATTATGGGCAAGTACGGTGCTACCCTTTTTAGTCCTTCGATAATTCTAGTGCCGTCAATTCATCCCCTTCGTCTAAGACCTAGAGTTGTAGGATTTCTACTATGGGGAGCCTGCTTACAAGTCAAAAGTCCAGCAAGCCTTTCACTCATGGAAACAAACACACTACATGGAGAGATATTGAAAAGGAAAAAGTATGACCCCAGGATATGATGAATGAAGGATCCATCGCATTAATGACACTGTGCCTTGTCTGGTATTGGAACATCACAAATACTAGTTGACGAATTTCTTTTTAAGATTGAATCGCTCAAGCAAGAGTTTGAACAAGAAAAGGCAACCTTTGCCAATGAGATTACTCGAATAAAGGAAAAAAATAGTCAATTAAAAAATAGACCTCTACCTTCGAGATGGCAAGGTGAACAGGGTTGTCAAGGAGAAAAACTAGCTCAAAGAGGATCTTGAGAGTTTGAAAAAAGACTATGTGGCCCTTACCAAAGCAAGCAAGTCTTAAAGACTTGGAAAGTCATCGATCAAGGGGAGGATAGAAATTACTACTCTTAAGAAAGAACTACATCAATAGAGAGAAGCAACTAGGGTCAATAAGGAAAAGCTTGTTAGAACCTAGGCTTTTGCATCAATTTACCAGAGGAAAAATGAATGGTTAGAAGCTCGAATCTAAGATTTAATAGCAAACTAGGTTGAAAATGAAGCTCTAACACTTAAAATTAAAGATTTAGAGCATTTTCTTCAAGCTCACCAAGATCAGGTCAACGCACTAGTGAAAGCCTCCGAATAGTGAGAAAAGAATGGCTTCAAGTGGTTGATCATGCATGCTAAAACTATCAAGATCATCATCGCCATCTCACAAACTAGATTTAGGTAGCTCAGTTGGAGGCTGAAAACATGATGGATGTAGCCCGATCCCTGACATGTGATATCTTACTCATTAGAGCCCATGAACAAGACTTGTTGTATTTCTTGGACCATGTAATCAGGCAATGTAACCATGTCAGGCATTTCTGAATATAATCATGTGTAATCGGGATATCTTGTTGCTTTAATGAAAGACGCTATAGTTAGAGCTGCCCTTTAATCTAATTGCCCTGTTTTGCATTTGCATGACTAACCTAATTCTTTCATTGTTTTATTCATTCATATTCATTCTGATTGCATTAAACATATGCATGAACGTATCATAATGGCTTAATCATGTAATAATTTAAACTGAAGGTGCTTTAAAACATGAAACCTATAGTTTGTCATTAGCACAACAACTGTAATCTTCAAAAAGTGATGGAAAATATTCACCAAGCCCATATTGAAAGACTCAAACTCATGTATAGGGAGTCTCAAAAACAATCACTCCATAAGAATAAGGAACTCCAAGCTCAGATTGTCGAACTAACTAAGCTACAATCCAATGTGTTAAAGAAAAAAGGACAAACAAACACAGTTGAGGTAAAAATAGAACCTGTCAATCCTAAAAGCAATTTGAATGGTGGTACTAAAGCCATCGATGCTCAAGAAAGGGCATTGCATAGGCAGTATCCTCTGGCAGCGAATATCCTACCAGCCCAGCCATTCTTTTACATCAGTCTTGCAATACATCCCATTTGAGTCAAGGTTTTCAAGGTATAGGCTCTTTACCAGCAAGGCTTATAGCCTCAAACCTTGATAAGCAAATAGAATAAGAGAAAATAAAGAGACCCTCAAAAAATGATAAGGATTTAGACAAGTATCAGTCACTAGAGAAGCACCTTCAAGTTGCTAAAGGAAGTAACAAATTTAGAATCATAAATGCAAAATCATTAGGGCTAGTTTTGAGTCTCGTTATCCTACCCAAGTTTAAAGTGCCCGATTTTGAAAAATATAATGGGACTACTGACCCTATTAGACATCTTTGCATGTACTATCGTAAAAAGGCAAGGTATGAAAAAAAATAAGAAACTACTGATCCATTACTTGTAAGATAGTCTGACTAGGGTAGATATTTGATGGTACATAAGGCTTGATCCTATAAGATTTCAAACATGGGCATATTGGGCATGCACATTCCTTGCATAGTATAAACATATGTTTAATTTGGCTCTAGATCGCCTCTACCTTATGATCATGGAGAAGAAATTTTCCAATAGCTTTTGGCAATATGCTCAGAGATGGAGAGAAGAGGTAGCTCAAATTCATCCCTTTCTAATTGAAAAAGAAATGATTGTCATGTTTGTTGGCACCCTACGAGTTTCTGACTATGAAAAGCTAGTAGAAGCACCACAAAAAAATTTGCTGATATGATTATATAAGGTGAAATAATTGAGAAAGCCATAAGAAACAGCAAGATATCCATTAGGGAATCATCTAGATTGATCAAGAAGATAGTTACTAACAATAAAGGAAAGGAGGTGAATGTTGTTAGTGAAAATCATGCTAGGTTTAATCAAAGTCTACATCCAGCACAGCCTATGTACCTCTCGAAAATGTTAAATATGGGTCTTAATCCTTACTCCTCTGCACCTTAATCAGTTCATACCACCAAATTTGCCTCAGCTATGAGCTTTGCACCATATCCTACTTAAAACACAGCCTAAGGTGCATAACCTCACAACATGAATAATGCAAGAGCTCCAAACAATCAACAAGCACCCTGAGAAAATGAGCACTTTAAACCACTCCCTTACACCTATAAAGAGATTTATTCTCGCTTATTGGTAGGTAAACTAGTGGCCCTCATAAACCCAAGATCGCCACCATACCTTAAATGGTATGATAAGAATGTTTATTGTGAACCATGTAGGAGTGTAAGGCCATTCTATTGAGAACTGCACTTCATTTAAAACAAAGGTGCAGGGTCTACTAGAAAAAGGAGTAATCAAGGTTGAACAAGGGCCTGAACCAAATATTGGAGCCAATCCACTCTAAATCATGCCAAACCAAGAGTGAATGAGGTAATCGATGGAAAAGGTTATTGGGTCAAAAGAAGCATTAGAGAAGTTAAAACCCTAACGAACAAGGTCTGGCAAGTTTTTGTGAAAGCTGAAGCAGTAACAGATGATAAAAATCAAAGAAAAAATGGCACTTAAACATCCTACTACCATTGCGATTAAGGACATGATTTTTAACATTGCTTATCATTCTTGGAAATGGTCCAAGGATGATGGATCAATCTGAGATTAAGTTCTATGAGGAGTGGGATAAATATGTCAATCCTTCTATTAATGCCACGGATAAAGAGAGGCATACCGATGATCGGATCTCAAGTTATTTGTCTATTATGGGCATGAAAAAAAGAGCTAATAAAAGTTTTAGGCAGTATGCTTTGAGATAGACAGAAAAAGGTGCCCAAATTCATCCCTTATTGATGGAAAAAGAGATGATTGCTAGATTCATTGGCACATTGCAAGGCCCTTATTATGAAGAGGTAGCAAAAAGCTTCCCAAAGAGCTTCACGAATGTAGTCATACTTTATAAGATGATTAATAAGGCCATGAAAGATGAATTGATTAAAAAAACTATAAAGATAAAGGAACAGAAAAATAAAAGCTGGTCAGTAACCAAAATTCGACACTAGAGCTAGTTCATCTCAAACTTGTGCTGAGTTAGACCTAAAAATGATGGCCATTGAAAAAAATACAAAATTGTAGAAAACATAGAAGAAGTTAAAATGCCAATGAATTTAGTTTGGCAAATCCTGGTGCAAGCTAAGCTACTTAATCCAGCCGAGAAGATTGAGGAAAGAATGGATGACTTCTATGATTTCCATATAGTTTATGGCCATACTCCTTAAACATGCAAAGAGTTTCGTGCTATGGTTCAAAAGATAATGAATGAGGGTAGCATTAAATTCTATGATGAAAAGTAAACCTCACGTACTGAGTCTTCAAATACAACAACGTTTGTCAACACTGTAGAAGAAGAAAAGGGTAATCCTCCTTATGGGGTTAGAAGGCCATTGATCTTGTATGACAATCGACCAAGAGTCAAAGCTGCCCTCGTTTAGCCTATGCCAAGGATGATCATTCAACTTCTATCTCATTTCCTTTATAAGGATGATAAGGTGATTTCTTGGAACTATGAAAATAAAACCTTAATCAATAGGGAATCTAGTCAACAAGTAGTGAGCGGTGGACTTTTTAAGAGTAAGTCACTTAACTTGCAGTGGTAGATGTTACACCCTAGCAGCATCAAGAAGTGAAACTCAATAAGAGAATACTAGTCCTGTTCCTTAAGCACCAAAGTTTGTAATCAAAAACTTAAATTCGGTAGTCTTCAAAGAGGCAGTGAAAAAGAAAAAAGCCATAGAATTCCTTAAGTTCATCAAACACAATGAATACAACATTAATCGATCAGTTAAACAAGCAACTCGCCAAGATATCTATGTTGTCACTACTGTTGAATTCTGAAGCTCATAGGAATGCCCTTTTCAAAGTTTTGAATAAGGCCTATGTCCCTCCCGACATTTCTATAGGTCGTTTAGTGAGAAACATCACTGCCAATAATTACACATCTTTTAGCGATGATGAAATCCTACACAAGGGAGAGCAAACTACAAAGCCCTTTATATCATCATGTATAGTACAGGCACTACATTGGCCAAGGTGCTCATTGATAATGGGTCAGTTTTTAATGTAATGCATATGTCATGCTAGAACAAGCTCCTTATTGATGCATCTCATATCCAAAATAGTCATACAATTGTAGGGGTGTTCGATGAAACTTGCCAGAATATTCTAGGGAACATCACCATTCCACTCTAAATTAGCCTATGTACTTATGAAGTTAACTTCCATGTGATGGACATTACTTTATTGTATAACTGCCTGTTAGGAAGGCCTTGGATTCATTTTGTTAGGGCAGTACCGTCATCTTTATGCCAAAAGTTAAAATTCATCATCGAGAATAAAGTTGTCAGTATCGAAGGAGAAAAAGATATCATTACTGCTACCTCAGTTGATGCCCTATATGATGAACTTAATCAAGATATCCCAGAATTCTCTTTCCAATCCTTTGAGTTTGTCAATGCTACTTACGTCAAGGAAGGGTTACCAATGGTTCAGCCATGCCAATCAGAGAGTACTCACATGGGTTTAAAGTTGACTATCAACAAAGGTGCCTAGGCTAGAAAGAGATTTGAAAAATGCCTCCAAAGGATTGCTAAAACATTATAAGTTGTCAACCATATCGACAAAAGAGGGCTAGTATTCAAGCCCCATACGCAGCAAAAAAGAAAATAAGCTTAAAAAAAGCATAAAAAGATGATGGCCCATCTATTAGGACGAGACATGAAGGATGAGCCAATGATATTCCCACCATATTCGAAAAGTTTTTGCCTAAGAAGAAATGTAAACACTGGTACCACTAATGATGTGCTCATATTGAACAAGGCATTCAATGATGTCTCCATCAATGCGATTGATAAGCCAAAGATGTTAACCATAAGTCCAGAGACTGGTCTGTGCCCTCTAAGATTTGTTCCAAGTGTTTAGACTGAGACTGAGATTCCTATACAATTCAACTCTATTTCAAAGTAATGCTTTGAATAAACCTACATGCTCTCACCTAAAAGCATTGTAGCATCCTTTGTATGGGCATCTTTTATTAAATATTGTTAATGAAAATGACTAAACATTATGCATTTCATTTTTTGCGTTCATAGTTCCTATCAACCTCAAACATTTCTTTACATATTTTTCCACCTATATTGTTCTTTCCCTATATTTTCAGGTACCCTGATGAAGGTGGCATGATTGTTAATACTAATGCTTCAAAAATCGATTTTAAGCAATCGAACTTTGCTAGTGAAGTCGAATTTAAAAAGAATCTTCAAGAGAACCCTATTCCTCTAGACCTATTAAGACTAGTTAAACAAGAAGAAAAATAGATATTACCTCATGAATAACCTATTGAAACCATAAACATTGGAACAGAAGAAGATAAGAAAGAAGTCAAAATTAGAACTTTTATAAAACCATCAACTCAAGCTGAATTAATAAGTCTCCTCCAAGAATATCGGCATGTGTTCGTTTGGTCTTACTAAGACATGCCTTGATTAGATACCAATATTGTGGTCCATAAACTCCCCTTTAAACTCGAGTGTAAGCCCATACAACAAAAGCTAAGAAGGATTTCTAAAGATTAAAGAAGAAGTGAAGAAATAATTTGAAGCAAGATTTCTCAAAGTAGCCAAATATACTAAATGGGTAGCCAATATAGTCTCAGTTCTGAAGAAGAATGGTAAAGTGTGAATGTTTGTAGATTATAGGGATCTAAACCAAGCTAGCCCAAAAGATAATTTATCTTTACCTCATATAGACACCCTAGTAAACAATACTACCAAAAATGCATTATTTTCCTTCATGGATGGCTATAACCATCAAAATGGCAGTTGAAGAAATGGAAAAGACTATATTCATAACCATGGGGGGCACTTAACAAAGTGATGCCCTTTGGGCCCAAGAATGTTGGGGAAACTTACCAAAGGATGATGGTAACATTGTTCCATGATCTCATGCAAAAGGAAATCGAGGTCTATGTGGATGATATGATCACTAAATCTCTAAAAGAGACTGAACATGTGGCTAATTTGCTAAAACTCTTTAAAAGGCTTACAAGCTCAAGCTAAATCCTACCAAATGCCCATTTGGAGCCACATCCGGCAAACTATTAGATTTCATTATGAGTGAGAAAGGAATAAAGGTTGATCCTGACAAGGTTAAGGCCATTCAGAATCTAACACCACCTCGAACTCAAAAGGAAATGTGAAGTTTCTTGGAAAGACTGAACTACATAGCAGTATTCATATCTTAATTGACCAACAAATGCGATATGATATTTCAGCTGCTTTAAAAATAAAATCTCAGAGAATAGAATCAAGTATTCCAAAAAGCATTTGATAAGGTCAAACATTACCTTTCAAACCCTCCAATACTTGTGCCATCAATGCCCAGCCAATCGCTAATCCTGTATCTATTGAAGCTAGACAAGTCGATGGGCTATGTATTAGGATAACATGATGAATCAGGACAAAAAGAATAGGCTATCTATTACTTAAGCAAGAAGTTTACATAATATGAAAATAATTATTCATTCATAGAGAAGCTATGTTATAGTTTAGCTAGGACAGCTTAGAGGTTAAGGCAATACATGTTATACCACACTACATGGCTAATCGCCAAGCTTGATCCCATCAAGTATTTGTGCGAAGCTCTAGCCTTGACCGAGAGGTTAGCCAGATGGCAAGTTATGTTTTTTGAGTACGATATCGTGTATGTGAACTAGAAAGCCATCACAAGTAGTGCAATAAAAGACTTTTTGGCAAGTTGAGCAATAAATGACTATCAGTCTTTAGACTTCGAGTTTTCTGATGAAGACTTGATATGCATATCTAAGGTAGAGAACACTATCAAGTATAGGTCATCATGGAAAATGTACTTTGATGGAGCTTTAAATGCATTGGGGCAATTCTTATCTTGCCTATGGGAAACCATTACCCTTTCACAGCCAAATTGAACTTTGACTACACTAATAACATAGTTGAATATGAGGCCTGCATCAAAGGACTCCAAGTAGCCATTGAAATGGGCATTCAAAAACTATAAGTGTTTAGAGATTTAGCCCTCGTCATTTACCAACTGAAAGAAGAATGGCAAAGATGTGATGCTAAACTTATCCACTATGGAAATCTAATATTAGAGCTAAAACAAGGGTTTGGTGATATCAGCTTTCGACATCTACCTCGAGAAGAAAACTAAATTACTGATACCTTGGCCACTTTATTGCCATGTTCAAAGTCAATCGAGAGTCAGACTTCACTCCTTTTCAAATGAGCATCTATACAACCCCGGCATATTGTCAAAATGTTGAAGAAGAGAAAAATAGTTTGCCATGGTATCATGACATCTTTAAATATATCAAAGATCAACAGTACCCAAAAGACACCATCAAAACTGACAAAAGAGCCATTAGAAAATTAGCTACAAATTTCATTTTGGATGGCAGGATTTTTGTATAAGAAAGGCTGGGATCAAGTGTTACTCTGATGCATGGTTGCCTCAGAAGCCAAAAGAATACTTGAAGAAGTTCATGAAGGAATTTGTGGTACGCATGCCAATGGACACCAAATGGCAAGACAAGTCATGCAATGAGGCTACTATTGGTTGGTTATCAAAAAGATTGCATTAATTATGCTAAAAAATGTCACAAATACCAAATCTAAGCTGACAAAATCCATGTCCCACCGATACTTATACATGTTATGATAGCTCTATGGCCTTTTTCTATATGGGGCATGGACATGATTGGACCAATTACCCCTAAGGCTTCTAATAGACATCACTTTATTTTAGTCGCAATCGATTATTTCACCAAGTAGGTAGAGGTGGCTTCTTATGCCAATGTCTTCAAATTCATCATGTGTGAATTTGTAAAACAGGACATCATTTGTAGATAGGTCTTCCTGAACAGATCATCATAAATAATGTGTGTAATCTGAAGAACAAGATGATGCAAGTAGCTTGCTCTCAGTTAAAGATTCAGCATCAGAACTTCATCTCTTACCGTTCAAAAATGAATGGAACAGTTAAAGCAGCCAACAAAAAGATTAAAAAGATAGTTGAAAAAATGGCTAAGACATATGAAGATTGGCATAAAAAGTTACCTTTTGCATTACATGCCTATCACATAGTAGTACGAACTTCCACAGGTGCCACCCTATTTTCTTTGGTCTACAACATAGAGGCTGTCTTACCGATCGAGATTGAAATCCCTTCACTTAGAGTCTTGATGGAATCCTAACTTAAAAAAATTGAATGGGTTAAGAACCAATGTGAGCAACTCAATCTCACTGAAGAAAAAAGAATTAGAGTTATTTGTCACGAGCAATTTTATCAAAAATGAATTATGAGGGCCTATAACAAAAAGTCTATCCCTGCTAGCTCCAAAAAGGTGACTTAGTACTCAAAGAAATTCACCCTATCCATAAAGATGCTCGAGGAAAATAGACCCTAAATTACAAAGGGCCATATATGCTGAAATATGGATTCTCTGTAGGAGCCTTAATCTTAATCGAGATGGATGGCAGTGACGTATCTAACCCTATAAAGTCTAATTTGTTAAGAAATACTATGCCTGAAAAGACTTTAGGATGAAAACCTAAAAAGGCACCTTATTAGTCCTTCACCTTCCACTTTTTAAAAACTGAAACAAAACAAAACAAACAAAAAATAGAAGAAAAAAACTTAAGTTGAAAACCCAAAAAGGCACTTAAACGACCAAACCCTTTTACCCTATATTCATAACTCTGATCAAGACACCAAGTCATAACCTAGCCATTTGTTCTTTGCTAACTAAACCTTATCCGTACTTGCACTCAAAAGATGGAAACTACCTAGCTTTGAGGTCCCTATCCCAACATGGGGTAATCTAAGGAATCTTTTTATGAGTCAGCCAGAACCAAAAGGATTGATTACTCAAAAGAAATCTCTAAAAGCACTCAATAAAGAATTCATGTGATCAGCATCAGAACCAATTGACTAGGAGATTTTTCTTATCTCTTTTGTATTTCAAAATCTTTCACAATCTCATAAGTTTGCCATAACTTGTACCCTTTTCCTTTGAATGAAAATCCAATTACTTGATTTCTTGTAAAATATTATCGTAACCTGGCAGTCCATGTCACATAATGTTCATCATTTAATTAGTAATGGTTAATAAAAAACAAAACTGATAATAGGATTTCCTAGTTTTACTTGGAACGATAGAACTTTGCAAGAGCTTTTTTTTATGTCTAAAGACTAAGAATGAACTCTTGAGGCCATAACTGGTCATGCCTTGGGACCCCACATCTTGAAAATTTGCTCAAAATCTCCTCCAAGTAAATGATCATGGACCTCCCATACCTTCAGAGAAAAGGTAGCCTTAACATTCAAAGCTTTGGAAATTTAGAGCAAAATTGACAAACCTTATGCAAAAGGCCACCTTATCAAAGCTAAAGAAGGTCAAAACCAAGCACCAAATTTGGCTTTTAAAGTCATCACCCTTATATTATTTAGATAGGTGCTTGCATCCACATGCATTATGTAGCATTTAGCATCCTACAAGTACCAGTTCGCATATACAAAAGTCAAATTTATAGGTAACCTAAAGTGTAATTTTTTATTTCAAAAAACCTTGAAAGGCCTTAAGTAAGTACTTTTGACCCATCGAAAATTGCCTGATAGGACACTTAACAAAGCCCATAGATGCTGGTGGCACCTACCTACCTTAGTCCTCAAAGAGCAAGATGCTTAACAAAGCCCACACAAGCTGGTGGCACCTACTTACCTCAGTCCTCAAAGAGCAGGATGATTAACAAAGTCCACACAAGCTTATGGCACCTACCTAAGTCCTCAAAGAGCAGGATGCTTAACAAAGCTTACACAAACTAGTGGTACCTATTTACCTTAGTCCTTAAAGAGCAAGACACTTAACTAAGCCCAAACAAGCTGATAGTACCTACTTATCTTAGTACTCAAAGAGCATGATGCTTATCGAAGCTCGCACAAGTTGGTGGCGCCCACCCACCTCAGTCCATAAAAAGCTGCATGGCTTTTCTCACCTACCTTAAAGCCCACACAAGCTAGTGGTACCTGTCTATCTTAATCCATAAATAATTGGACATTTTTTCCCTACCTTAAAGCCCACACAAGTTGGTGGCACCTATCTATCTTAGTCCATAAATAGTTAGAGATCTTTGTTTACCTATCTTAAAGCCTACACAAGCTAGTGGCACTTCTCTATCTTAGTCACAAAAAGCTGGATGTCATTCTTTACTAACCTTAAAGTCAACACAAGCTAGTGGCACCTATCTATCCTAGTTCACAAAGAGCTAAACATCTTTGTTTACCTACCTTGAAGCCCATACAAGTCGATGGCACTTGTTTAGGGTTAAACCCAATAAATAACCAAGTAAAAAGGTCAAACCCTACAGAACTCATCAAAATTTTCTTTTCTATAAGTTATTTAACCCCTCTTGATATGATATTAAGTGGCTTTCTACTTTTTTGCAGGCACACGAATCCATCATCCTACCAGAACAAAATAGTGTCTATTTGTCTTTGCCTTATTTTTAATGCTTAGCAATAGCCAAAGAGAGGAAGCTGTAGACACCTCATTTCATTCAAGCCAACTTCAGGCATCATAAGACTTAAGTGAAAGATGATAAAATTAAAAAAACAAAAAATAAAACTGTGAGATGATTACTGGGCACTGTGTCGCTAACTTTATGTCACTAAAAACTTGAATTTTCACATGTTGTATCGATACCTAAGATGTGGTTTGGACACTTACCATGTTTGCATTGATACAGACCATGGCAGTAGCTAAAGTTATAATTTTTGGCAAAATATGTCGATAAATAAGCATGACTATCGATAAAAATGCATGAAATATCGATACAAGCCTCTAAGTCTCGAGACTGGAGATATTTTTTTGCTCTTAGTGTCGATACATAGCATATTGTATTGATACTCATGGGTAAAAAACCTTGTGTATGGATACAACATGTTTTGTATCGATACACCAAGGTATTTTTTGCCCACTTTGAGCCACTTTTCAACCTTCAAAAACCCAACTTAAATGTGTTTTTGCACCAAGAAACTACCATAAATCATTGCAAACCTTAACTATAGGCTTATGATCACATTCAAACAAATTTTTGGAGCCCAAACAATAAATGACAAAGGTTACTTTCATAAGATATATGGTTGTAAAAGGGCATGGTAGGCATACCTCCAGTTGCAGGCTCTCACAACCTTTCTGCGTCATTGCTCAACATAGTGAAGCCAATAAGAAGAAAGTTAGTTAAGCATGATAGCTGGAGATATCCCCTGGTGTAGGAGGGAAAGATAAAAAAATACCATTGCATTGTCTTCTAAAAGCAGGGACTGAGCATTGAATAAAAAAAATCCTAGCTATCTAAAAAAAAACCTCTAGCATTCTTCAGAAAAAGCTCTTTAGGATGCTCAAAAGACTCCATCCATTCCCAAAAAATCCTCCAACAACTCTAGTTCCAAAAACTCACTAAAAATACTCTTCCATTTCCTTTTATCCTCAACCAGCCTCCATTCCTGTAGCTCCCTAAAACCACCACCAGAACACTTTTATAAACTTAACCTTTCACAAATGTTCATCCTTAAACACCTCACCAGCAACCATATTACCAGAAAGCTTTATCCTTTCACCCTTTTCTTGCTAAACAATAGCAAAAAGAAGGAACAAACTGAGCTTAAAGTCACTGCTTTAAAAAAAGTAAAAAAAGTTTAAGCTTTTGTTAATATATTTTCTATGTTGTTCCATATATTTTCTATTTTGATCATCCATTTCATTTTAGTGAGCCCTTCATGCTGCCATGACCCTCCTAAGACTCTCATGCATCATTGCTACCTTGGTTATGGTAGTCTTAGGATCTTGATGACCCTCTTGTTACCTTGATGTTGTTTGGATATATAAACTCACCATACTTCATTTTTATCATCACACAGCCTCTATTCATGCATCTTTTGCCATGTTCCTTCCATATTTACAGATCTATCTCATATTTAAATGGTCACTTTAACATGTCTTATGTATGTTCATATATATTTTTGTGTTTTAAGGAGTCTCATGAAATAAAAATATTGTCTTGACAACTCCAATATCCTTTCTTTTGTTTAAATATGTTCATATCATCTGCATGCACCCTATTTGTCATCTTCTTGTATTTGTGTAACCTATTTTCATGTCAAAATGTCAACTTTCTATGCCTGCATGTTTAATCCATGTTTGTCTTTGTATGTGTTGTGTAATGTTCATGATATCTCCATTAAAATGCTTACTTCTTTCTTAAAACCTAATTTTTAGAAAAATCCCTAAGTTAAGTTCATGCTACCTCTAATAGATTAAGAATAGCATGGACTTAATGCATTAATAAAATTAGTTTTCGAATCTTAGGGACAAAGCAAATATTTCATCTCTAGATTCATGATAATACAAGTTTAAAATGTTGCTTTCCAAGTAAACTTAACCTCTTTTAGTTGAAAAATACTCAGCCTTAATTTTGAGTTTAACAGTTTCATGGCATGGTCAATGGGTTACTTCATCACCCAAACTACTCTGGGATTATGGAATGAACTTATGATGCCAGTGTCATTCTTTCGCCTATGTTTTAGATGTTTGGATGTCCATAAATCAAATTTGTCTCGCAGGAAACCCAAGATATCGAATGATTCCCCTATTTTTTCTCTAGCAACATTATAATTAGGATTTGAAAAATAATTTTCGAGTAACAAAATATATTCTTTGATTTTTATAATATTTTCCCTTAAATAGCATCAAACTACCTTTCTAACAGTGTCTTATTTGCCCTTAGATCACCTAGGACAAAGGAGTTATAATTTTTCAAACCTTTACTGTTTGGAACCCCTAGAACCAGTATCCAACATTTTGTTTAGACCATCTTGGCCTCAAATGATTTTTATGAAATTGTTAAATATTTTTCCTAAAACATTCACAAAATTTCCCTTTTTGGAAAGGTATTGTTCATGATCTAACAATTTTGAATAAGCTTGGAATGGTTTTCCAAAGTCCATCATGCTCATTTCCTCATGCGTGCTACTAATATTGAGACATTTAAATGCATAAATTAATTCTACCTAGAAAGTGATTTTCTAGGATTTTTGGAATATTTTTATATTAAATCTTATCAAGTAACATTTCCAATGGTACCTCATTCACCCTCTGAAGCCTTTGGATGCACCCAAAAAAAATTTGGGAATGGAGATGACATGATGTTATCCCCTACTTTCAACTTAATTTTTGAATCTCCTTTTGTGAAGACATTCGAATGTCTTAAAATGCATCTGGTTGGTTCCCCCACAACAGCAGCCCCTTTTAACTCGAATCAAGGCTAAAATACAAAAATATAAAAAAAGATTTCATATTAAAATTTTTGGTAGTGGAGATACTTCAACTTTATTATTTCAAGGGGATACTCTAACCTCATTTTTAATTAAAGATTCAAATTTTCTCTTTATTCCTAAATATTTTCCTAAATCTATCTTTGAGGATACTGCAACCCCACCTTTTCGAAGGGATACTCCAGCCCCACTTTACCTTAAAAAAATCCAAAATTTTCTTTCTGCCAGGTGCCTCAGACTACTTTGATTAAAATCATCTTTGACCCCAAAATACCACCGAATCTAGACTATTTATAAAATTATCACCTCGATTATTCTTCAATATTCGAAGGCAATTATGAGATACACTTTGATTGTCCCTCTTGTTCACTTTTTTTTATGATTGCTTGTTTATGATATTATTATATTTCTTCTTTTTTGTCTTATTAACATGTTTATTTTTGTAATGATTATCGTGCATTCATGCTTAAATTTTATTTTTCAATAAAATTTACAAGGCAATGTTTCATGTTGGTATCTCTATAGTGCCTAATATGAAACGTTCAATTTTTTAAATCCAATCTGGACATTGTTTTCACAAAAAACCCTATGTTATCACATCTTTGAGGCACATAGGTGATCTAATTTTCTTTAAAAACTTGAATTTGTATTTCCACCAAAACTTCATGCATTTAAGAGGATTATGTCTAAATAAAGACTAAGTTAAATCTATTTAACCAAGAGCAAAGTGAGTAATAATTAGTGGTACTAATTTTGGGTGTCGTGGAGGTGCTAATCCTTCTTTGCATGTAACGAACTCCTAAACCCAACCAATAAATCTTTGAGCTTTGTAGATCTTAAAATCGATGTTCAAGCTTCATAACTTAAAATATTATTCTCAATAGGCATCTGATTTTGCCTAGCCTGAAACAATTAGTGGTAATTCGAAGTTTATAACCACTTTGTGGTGGCCATCAGAGACTAATTGGATGAGTGATTTGCCTAACCGTCTCTTCCTTCTCCTTCCCATTATTATGCCTAATCTAAATTTTGATCATGGGATAACTCAAAGGCTTGATCACAACTAGCCATCATTTATTTTTAAGTCGAGCACACTATGCCCTTTGGATCGTCCCAAGTTTTAAAGGCAGGCACGTGGTGACAGTAAACAGTAAAAAATTTCTTCCAAGGCCAAGGGTTATTAGCCGAGCCTTTCTTATAATTTTTTGATGTGATTTTGGTGTTGATTTTGATATATTTTATGTTTAGTTTTTTGTTTTAATTATGTAAGGACCAATTTGTAAATTTAAAAAAAGTTTAGGGACCATTAGGAAAACCTACCATTTTAGGTCAAATGCTCATTCTTAACATTAAATTTCACCATTTAGGGCACTTTGATTATTTTTAGCATTCCTTCGGTCCTTCAGAGGGGTGTATTAGAAAAAAGACTTTCATACCTTTTCAATTCTCCGAGTGGGTATGAAATGCATATTTTGAAACTTAACGACATATTGGCAATTTTTACATTTTAAGTCATATTTGATATCCAAGTTAGCCATTTAGGATAAAAAAGTTATTTTTTACCATTTTTGTGTTTTTTAAGGTCACTGGGATGCTTTTAAGACAAAGGTAGTCTTCAAAAGCATTTTAATAATTTCCTCTAGAACCAAGTCCAATATAGTCATCGGGATGCATTTATGCCAAAGGTGTCTATCTAGGCTAGGCTCATCCTTCTATGATCATTTTCAAGCCTTTAGGTTACCAAGAAACGTTCATTTCAAAGGTATAGCATAAGGGTATTTTGGTAATTTGGCATTAAAACCAAGTCCTTTAGAGTTACTAGGATACTTTCAAGTCAAAGGTACTTTAGAGGATATTTTGGTCTTATCAATTAACTTTTAATTTTAAGAATTGACTTTTGGAATTTTTTGTCTAAACTGAGTTTAAAGTATTTTTATATAAGATTGAAATTTAGAAAAATAAATCAATGTCTCTGAGTTAAAAAATACATGAAATTTCTCCCAGAATATAAGATGGGTTCTACAGATTATTTTAATAACGATATAACTTTTCTAAGAAAGAAATCAAAAAATTTTTAAATTTTGTAGAATAAAACCTCTTGTATTGCTCTAATCCTCTGGTGGGTACGAAAGATATTTTGATTTTTAAAAATATAAAATACCTAATTTGCTCATACGAAATAATAAATTTGTTTCATAAAAGTTTTATTTTGGAAAATAGAATTATAATTAGATACCGAATATTGAAATTGGATAAATATCAAAATTCAAGTTAACACATAATTAACAAGGTATAGATTACCGAGCATCATGATAAGGATAGATCCTTGCTCATGACTATAATCAACTCCTGAACCTCTTCACATGATCTTTGATATTCATGTAGACCTCGTAGTTTATTTTTAAGGGTTTGATAACCCTCAAAATACAAACTCCAATAGGTGACCAATCCACCTAGCCAAATATAGATTGGTGGTGACTCTAAGATAAATGTTTGTTTCATAATGACTATGTAGGGTTAGGTTAAGTGAGTGACTCATCTCAACAACCTGCCCTAGGTAAAAAATAATAATAATAATAACAAAAAAATAATAATGATATGGCCTCCATAAATAATGAATAATGATATATAGATATATATATATATATATATATAGGAATGAGGGCTTTTTAATTCTGGCCATGTTGCTACAATCACCATAGCCAATTCTTATAGATGCTTTGTTAAATGCTATAAATTTTTTTATACATGCATTATGCACATGTGATTACCATGTGATATTAGTTATACATTATTATGCTGTACTTGTTAAAGCATGAAGGATGGTTTTGGACTTAGACCTTAGTTTAACTAGGTTGTAAATGGTTAATTTTATTTATTTTGGTGTTTATTTTTAAATAAGATTTGTGAACCTTGCCTTACCTCTTTGTTATCTGAGGTTGTAAAATTCTCTTCTCACCTTACTTCTCTTGAATGTAACTTGAGGTTTCTTCAAACTCATGTAATTGTTACATAGTTAGACATATAGGATTAGATTTGTATTAGAGATTTTATGAACTCTAAGATGCAAAGGAGATGGCGCTAAGAAGAAGTCCAAGCAGATCACCATGAAGACTTACATAATATGCTACTGGTATCCTTAGGAAATTAGTCACCTAGTTTCCTAATGGCTCTAGGAAATTAGCTTAGATGTCCATAATCATCTTAGTAGATTGCATGTGATATATTTAGTTTATATTGACATATATATAATACGTATGCACTTGAAATAAATGGCTATGCAATCAAAAGTAAATCAATAGGACCTAAATAATGATATGATAAAAGAAATCTATTGTAAAATATTGAGTCCATGCCTTAGCATGATTAGATGCCTACCATTTTTTGTAACAAGATACCTAAGTTTTGACTAAGGGTGATTCTTTAAGTCACTCAAGGTCACTTTTGCTAAAACTGCATAAGTTATGAGTAGTCGATCTTGCTCAACTAGTGTTGCATGGTTTGGATGTGTCGCACTTAACCAGGTGATATTAAAGGCAATGTTTGGGTAAAGGGTTACCACCTAACTAATTTAGGAGTTGCATCTCTATGCAATTGGTAAGTTAAGTTACCTACTCAATTAGTTCTTGCATGCTTTGTTAAGTCATTCAAGGTTATTTAAGGCATTTTGAAACTCTCATATTATAGTTGAGGGCTATAATTCTACCAAAATAATAAGAAATAGTTATTCTAGTTTTAAAACCTGATGAATGATTATCTTATGTATGTTGTTGATAATAATATGTTCTGATTTCATACAAAATATAAACAAGAAGTATGACTTCTAATTTGTCACTTGTAGTATACTAGATGCTAACAAGTTAACTAGGCTAAATTTCATTGATTAGCTCCACAATGTTAAAATCATTTTAACATAAGAGCATAAGGCTTAAGTCCTTGATGAGCCTATACCCAAAGAGCCAAGACTTGATGCCTTTTAAGAAGAGAAAGATACCCAGTGAGTTCATAGAGATGATCTCACGTAGGCCACATGTGTGATGATGGCTAGCATGGCACCTAATCTCCAAAAGCAACATAAGGGCATAAAGCTTTAAGCATTATCCTAAACATTAGAGAGATATTTTCTAAGGAAAGATGCATTGAAAGGTTTGATATCTCAACAAAATTATTCCAAATAGAGATATTTAAAGGTACACTTGTTAGAACTTATATGCTAAAGATGATTAGCTAGATCACTCATATTGAATAGTTCGGTTGGTTAATGGATAATGAGTTAGCCATTGATTTGGTTCTTTCCTTTCTGCCTCTAAGTTTTTCCTAATTTGTGTTAAAGTTCAACATGAATGACCTAGAGAAATTCCCTCTGGGATTGTTGAACATGTTATTTAGGGGAAAAAAGTCTTTCACCACTGAAAATGTAGTCAATTTGGTTACTTTTACTTCTACTTCTAAGAAAATATGATGAAAAAGAAGAAATTAAGAAAGAATGGTTCAAAGAATTTGAAGCTATCTAGTGGAGTAAAGGCTAAGGATGGAACTGATCAGGGTACTTGTCATTGTGCAAAAATGCTAGTCATTGGAGGAGAAACTATAAAAAGTACTTTGATTTAATAAAAAACAAAGCGAAAGGTAGTTTTTACCTCAAGTATAAATTCAAATTTTCATTTGCAAAATTCATGTGCTTTCCATAAGTATATGATGCTTGATTATTAGTACTAAGTATGTTTGACATATTTTAGGGAACAATGATAAAGATAAGGAGAAAAAAAATAAAGATAGACCATTAGCGAAGAAGGCAAACTGAATGATGCGGATCAGGCTTATGCCTTTTTGCATGGAAGTTATTGACAACTTTCATTTTATGATTTATTATTTTAAACCTAAGATGTTTATGTTTTCGACTTAATGGACCGATTTTTAAGAAGTTTTAGGATAAATGTTTTGAACATATATATTTTGTTGGCATATGGGTACCATGGTTAGATTTCTTTTATTTAATAAATCTTAGTAGAATTTTTCAACACCATGGTCTATCAAATTAATCCAATTAATTAATTTAAGTCTAACTTGAAATTCAAATCCTATTAAGATTGAATTCCATTCAAAAGGGTTGTATACTTACTAGGATTAATAAGAGTATTCATGAATTATGAAAGGTCAATGTTCATGAAAAATGTATGACTTATTAGGAGTATTTATGGGATATTAAAAGTTACTATACATGAACTAGTGACAAACAAAAGTTATACATACTTGGATGTAATTTTGGAAAGAATTCCAGACTAAAAAGATTACATATTTATATCCATGAGACATAAAACAAATCATTTCATTTTAGGCTCATGAAAATTATTATTTTTTTATTATAGCTATTAGGCTATTTGAAATGATTCCAACAGTTGTAAGACAACTGAGCCACATGATTGGAATCAAAGTCTCGTTGGGATTAAATAGTTTTTGACTCAATAATAAAGATTATCAAAAGATGAATTAAGATATTCTCCAACATGTAGACATTAAGAACAATGTGATTGTCTTAAGTGTATGCTTTTGAACCAATCAAATTGAGACATGGGATACATGGTTAAATAACTACATAAAAGTTACTAAGTTAAAGTAACATAGGTTTTCCTTTATACTAGTGGCATGATTGACACTCATGCAAACACTAATTGGATGAAGCCCTTGAAACACAATGGCCTTGAAAAGTTAGTAAATCAGTTACAACAATGATATTCTTATGCATTAAAGTTATTTTTAAAAGTATTTCTAGTCATCGTATTGCCAAGATAGGGCATTGACAATACATAAGGACTAGTATATGCTAAGCCTTCATGCATGGGATGCATGTAATCCTTTGATCTCATAGAGGTTAAAGTATACGAGGTACTTGGGAATAGCATCTGGGTGCTTATTTTGTAGAAACAAGTTCACTGAACATAGCATGAATGAGAACTTCATTCGATATAAGTCATTCAAGTGTTTATGGAATATGTTCTCATATGCCAATCTGTATAATAGTCCTTAAACTTGTGATACTAGGTTATCTCATATGAGGAGTGTTATGCTTTTATTCCTTCATGAATAGGTTCTACAATAGATGGATGCTTATGGTAATGTGGTTTTGGATACAACATAAACATATGGTAGATGAATAAGTGATCCAAAGAGGATTTAGCACTCTGAGTGACAGTAAAGACATATCTCAAATGTGCTTAGTTATGGTTAATTGGATTAAAGTCTCTGACTAGAGCATATATTAGATTACAAGGAATAGTTCCTCACAGATTCATTAACATTAATCATGAGTTGTAAGAACTAATATGGATAGAGGTATAGGTAGACACCAACACTTTAACACTTGGGTGGTCATGATGGTTGCTAAATCCCACTCTTGATCATTCAACATGATTAATGAGATTATTTGTGTTCATTGTCAACATGTTGGGAACCTAATGGGTCACATACAATAAGGTTGAACTGTTAGATTAAATTCAGGATTTAATTAAATATGACTTAATTAAATAAAAGGTAATTTGAATGAAGGACTTAATTGAAAATGTTTAATTATTTGAGAAAAAATTTTGAAATCAAGATGTTGTTATCTAATTAAGACATTAATAATAAGATTGTCCTATTAAAATAATGTCTAAATTGAGACATGAAGTGTAAAGATGGGTAAACACTAGTTCTAATTAAAATAGGATTTCACCTAGACTCAAGATTTGATTGGGAATTAGATTTTCCTATCTCAATAATTTGTTTATAATCCCTTCAATATTATTGTAATATTAATTATTTGATAATTAATATTAAATAATATTAAAATTAAGTTAAAAATAGTTTTAACAAAGTTACAAATTTTATAGTGATAAAATCCATGAAGATGTACATGTACTAGCTAATTTTCGTTTCTAAATTATATATTTGATAATTATATTTATTAAATAAATATTATTTATTTATAATAAATAAAATTTAATTAATTAGATTAAATTCATGGAAGCACAAGTTTGGCCCAAAAACCCCTATATTGCATGATTATCTATGCTTATAGCCTAAGCCTGTTGGGCTGATTTGATTGGCCCAATAAGAAAAAGGAATTTGAGCAAGGCAAAAGGAGGAATAGCTAACCATTTAATTAACCTAAAACAAGGAGAAAAAGTTTAACTTGTTTAGATTAAGACTATTCCATTTTAAATACGACTAAGAGTAAGATTGAGCTAGTATATACAGATATGATGGACTGAAAGCTTTAAAAGAGAATTTTAACCTAAAATTGAGATGCCAAGCTGCTAAATATCTTGATATATTGTTTTATAAGATAAAATTTAGTTTCTTTCAAAAGTATTTCAACTTAAACATAAACCCTAATTTATGCCATCTTCTTGAAAAATTTTGTGCTTGGTGTAAACTTTCTCCATTCTCTTTTCTTCGTTCTACTTTGATTCAAGATTTAAGGTTACCTTTTAGTTAAGGGTTGATAACTCTTCTAGCTAGCTCTAAAGAACCATTAAACCTCAAGAAGGTTTCAACAGTTAGCTATATGGATAACCGTTAAAGGCAAGGCATATGTGCTGCTTGTGGTCTTCAAGAATCTTTCAAGAAGCCAGTTTAATTTTGCTTTAATATTTAGATTTTGACATCTAAACTTAAGGCAACTTCTGATCATATGGATGATTAAATCTTTTCTTAAAATTTTATAGTTTACTACATTTATTCTTCTTAAAGATTTGTTAGGAAGTCCAGCTAATTCTATGCTTGTTATTTTCACTGTGTTTATCTTTACATATTGATGATTTTGAAATCCAACACTTGCTTGAGGCCAAACTACATTGGAAAGGAGTTCCTTTTAATACTGACTTCTGCAAAAATAAGATCTTGGCTAATGGAATAATGAATGCCAAGTAGCATTTAAGAATATGAAGCATTATCTTTCAAATCTACCAGTGTTGGTACTGTTAGAGCTAGGACAATCATTGATCTTGTATTTGTTAGTATTTGAAAGCTATATGAGCTGTATGCTAGGGCAACATGATGAAATGGGGAAGAAAAAGCAAGCACTTTATTGTCTAAGCAAAAAGTTTATAGATTATAAGGTTAAATATTCATTGGTAGACAAGATGTGCTGTGTCTTGGCTTAGGCTGCATGGAGGCTTAGGTAGTCTATGCTCTATCACATGACTATGTTGATTGCAAATTGGATCTGATTAAGTACATGTGTGGCTCTTTCAAGAAAAACTTTAAGAAGGTAGGTGTTGCTTTCGAAGTTTGACATAATGTACATGAATCAATAGGTTATAAATGGTATTATTGTATTAGACTTCTTAGTAAATCAAGCTATGGAATATTATGAGCCATTAAATTTTGATCTTCTCGATAAGGGTTTGATGTGCATATCTTAGGAGGAAGAGGCATCTTCTAAGGATGAAACTTAGAAGATGTACTTTAATAGTGTTGCTAATACCGTAGGATACAAAATATGAATGATAGTGATTTCCCCAAGTGGTGACCATTAGCTGTTTACTACTAATCTGAATTCTAATTGCACCAACAACATAACAAAATATGAAGCATGTGCTATAAGGTTATAAGTCATTGTGTAACAAAAAGTGAAATTTTTTTAGGTGTATAGGGATTCAGTTCTGGTAATATATAAGCTCCAGGGTGAATGGGAAAACCATAATGGGAAGTTGATGTAATATAAGAGAATGATACTTGAACTAGTTAAAGAGTTTGAGAAGATCAATTTTCAGCATTTACCTAGGGAGGAGAATTAGATCACTGATGCTCTAGCCACTTTGTCTACCATGATAAAGGTAACTGATAGGGCTTAGGTAATGCCGATTAAGATGAGTATCGATGAAATCCCTGCTCATTATCACAATGTAGAAGTAGAAAAGGATAGTCAGCCATGGTATTATGATATTCTTTAGTATGTTAAGGATTCATAGTATCTAGATCATGCTACTGAGAATGATAGGATAACCATTAGGAGAATGGCCAAGAATTTCATCCTTGAAGGTAAAGTCCTATACAAAAGAAGTTAAGACCAAATGCTTTTAATGTGTGTAGATGCCATTGAAGCTAAAATAATAATGGAAAAGTTCCATAAATGGATATGTGGAACACAATGGTTATATGATGACCAACAGATCATGAGGCAGGATATTATTGGATGACCATGGAGGGAGACTGCATAAAGTATGCAAGAAAATGTCACAAGTGTTGCCACGTGCCATGCCGTTAAAACTTTAGACAATTCAAAGGGCTTAGCACACTTGACTTAAAAATATATATAATGATTAGACATGATCCCATGATCGAGATTTGAATTAGACATAGTAATATAAGAGGGAAAGACTGTTGGGCAAATCACTCATCCAACTAGTCTCAGATGGTTACCATAAAGTGGCCATAAACTTTGAGTCGCCACTAATCATTTCGGCCTAGGCAGGATTGAATGCCTACTAAAAGTAATATTCTAAGATATGAAACTCAAAACATTGATCTCAAGGTCTATAAAGTCTTCTGAGTTATGAAACTCAAAACATTGATCTTAAGGTCTAGAAAGTATAGAGATTTGTTGGTGGGTTCAGGAGTTGGTTACGAGTGGGGAAGGATTAGCACCCCTACGATGCCCAAAATCAATACCTACTAACTATGTCTCGCTTCATTTAGGCTTAATCGGTTCCATTTGATTATTTATAAATAATCCCCTTGATGCATGAGATTTACTAAATTGTAGATTCAAGTTTTTTTAAATAAAATTAGATTATTTATGCACCACAAAGGTATAAGGAACATAAGGATTTTTTTTATGAAAATAATGTTCAGATTAGATTTTAAAAATTTGGATATTCTGTATTAGGCAATGGAGAGATACCAATACGGACATTGCCTTGTAAATTTTATTAGAAAACAAACCTTAAATATGAATGCATGATAATCACTTCAAAAAGGAAACATGTTAGTAAGACTACAAAGAATATACTAATATCATAAACAAACAATCACAACCAAAAGAGCGTAAAAAGGAAGGTTGATCAGAATGTGTTTCATAATTATCTTCGATCATTAAAGAATAACTAGGACAATAATTTAGAGATGCGTTTGGATTCGACGGTAATTTATGAGGCAAAAAAAATTTTAATCAAAACAATTTGAGGCATCCAGAAGAAAGAAAATTTTGAATTTTTAAGGTAAAAGTGGGACTAGAGTATCTCTTAAGAGAGGTGGGGTTAGAGTATCCATAAACATAAAATTATGAAAATATTTAGGAATAAAGACAAATTTTGAGTTTTATTATGAAGAACAGTGTTAGAGTATCCCCTAAGACTAGTAGGGTTGAGTATCCCCAAAGACAAAAATTTTTTATGTTCTAAAAAAAATTCTTTTTTTTAAGATTTTGAAAATATGAAACTGAAGATTTGTACAAGATATACCTTTGTCTTAAGCCTTAATCTAAGTCTAAAGGGCTTGTGCTATAGGGGAACTAATCGGATGCATTTTGAGACATTTGAAGGTCTCTATAAAGGCATTTTGGAAATTGAGTTAAAATAGGGGACAACATTGTGTCCTCCCATTTCTCAAATATATTCCAGGTTCATCTAAAGGCTTGAGGGGGTGAATGAGGTACAGTTGGAAAGAAGACCTAATAAGATTTAATGTAAAAATATTCTAAACATCCTAGAAAATCACTTTCTAGGCAAAATTAATTTTTAAAGTTAGGTTTGTCTCGACATTAGCAACATGTGCAAGGAAAAGTGCATGATGGACTTTGAAAAATCATTTCGGGCTTATCTGGAATTGTTAGATCATGAACAATACCTTTTCAAAAAAGGTATTTCATGTAGCTTTTAGGAAAATTATTCAAAAATTTCAAAAAAAAAAATCATCTGATGGGCCAAAATGGCTTAAACAGAATATTGCATGCTGGTTCTAAAGGTTCCAAATAGCAAAGGTTTAAAAAATGATAATTCACTCATCCGAGATGATTTAATGGCAAACAAAACACCATTAGAAAGGTATTTCCCTTTAAAGGAAAAATATAAAAAAAATTCTAGGAAAAGTGTTTATGGTTCAAAAACAATTTTTTAAATTTGAATTGCAATGCTGCCAAAGCAAAAATAGGGGATTATTTGACTTTTTAGGTTTCTTAAGGGTCAAACTCTAGTTATGATGTCCGAACATCCACAACACAGAGAAAGAATGACATGGGCATCATGATTCATTGCATAATCTCAGGGTAGTTTGGGATGATGAAACAACCTATTGACCATGCCATTATGAAAGTGTTAAACTTAAGATCAAGGCTTAGTATATTGTTTTCAACTAAAAGGGGTCATTTTGCTTGGAAAAGCAACATCTTTAAACTTATCTTACCATGAATCCAGAGCTAAAATATTTGATTTACCCCCAAGATTTGAAGTTCAATTTTATGAAAGCATTAAATCCATCCTATTCTTATCTATTGGAGGTATCATGAACTTAACTTAGGGATTTTTCTAAAATCAAGTTTTTAGGAAATAAGCAAGCATTTTGACAGAGATGTTATGAACAAAATACAACACACTCAGAGATACACTTGGAATAAACATGCAAACACATAAAGATGACATTTTGACATGGAAATAGGTAACAAAAATGTAATAAGATGATAAATAAGGTGTATGAAAATGATATGAACATATTTAAATGAAAGAATGTAGGCTGGAGTTGTCAAGACAACATTTTTATGTCATGGGACTCCTAAAAACACAAGAAAATGCATGAATATACATAAGACATGTGAAGGTAAACATTTAAACATGTGTTAAGAATGTGAAAATTGATGAAATATGTCACAGAATGCATGAATAAGAGATTGTTTTGATGATAGAGTGAAGGAGTAGAAGTTTGGCTTACTAAGAAATATCAAGGCATCAAAAGAACATTAAGATCCTAAGACTACCGTAACCAAGGCAACAATAATGTATGAGAGCCCTAAGATGGCTAGGGTAGCATAAACGGCTTACCAAAATGATTTAGATGATAAAAGCTAAAAAATGTATGAAAAGGAAGAAAATATACCAAAAAGCTTAAACTTTTCTTTCTTCCAAAAGCAGTGACTTTAAGCTCAATTTTTCCCCCTTTTTGCTATTATTAAGCAAAAAAAGGATGAAAGAAAGCTTTCTAGCAATATGGTTGATGATGAGGTGTTTTGAGGGTGAAAGTGTGTGAAATGTTGATTTTTTGAAGGTTTTTGGTGCCAGTTTAGGGGACTACGGGCTTGGAAGAAGATTGAGGTTGAAAGAAAATGGAATAGTGATTTGGGAGAGTTTTTAGGGTTGGAGATTGCTGTAGTTGTTTTTAGATTGCTGGAGAGCTCTTTTGGAATGATTGGAAATCTTTTTTTCCTTTTTAAATTCAATGCTTAGCAAATGCTTTTTAGAGACAAAGCAAGTGCATTTTTTATCTTTTATTCTTGTAATAGGGGACATCTCCAACTACCATGCTCAGCTAGTCTCTTTTTTATTGGTTCTGCCATGCTAAGAAAGGGGGCAGAAAAGTTGTAACAGCCTATAACTGAAGATATAGCTGACATGCCCTTTTACCACCATATATTTTATGAAAGTGACCCTTGTCATTGGCTCTTTGGGCTCTCTAAATTGGTTTAAATTCAATCATAGGCCCAAAGTCGAGGTTTGCAATGTTTTATGATGGTTTCTTAGTGCAAAAAACATGTTTTAATCAGATTTTTTAAGGCTAAAAAATGGTCCAAATTAGACAAAAATGCCTTAGTTTATCGATACAAAACGTGTTGTATTGATACACGAGGTAATTTTTACCCATGAGTATCGATATAATAAAGTGTGTATCAATACTAAGAGAAAAAAATTATTTCCAGTACTCGAGACTTAGAGGTCTGTATCAATACTTAATGGATTTGTATCGATACTCATGCTTGTATATCGATATGTTTTGCCAAAACTCATAACTTTAGCTATTGCTAAGGTCTAAATAGATACAAACATGAGGTATCAATACCCTACCCTAGGTATCGATACTAAATCTTCTTGTATCGATCTACATGTAAAAATTCAAGTTTTTGGTAATAAAAAGGCCTTGTATCAATACTTATGCACCAATATAACTTGCACGTACTTGTGGCTTCCTGATTTACCTTAACTTGGTCATAAACAGTAAAAAATTTATCTGTGTACTCATCTGAATAACTTTAGTGACACCGTGAAAAATGGCCTTTGATGCCTCATTTTACATTTTTCTTAAGTACGATCCATAGCATTTTAGACCTTCTAAAAAAGTTTTTTGCTTGACACTGTGTCACCAAGCACTATTGCTTGGTGACACGGCACCCAACAGTTGCCCCTTTTTTTTATTTTTTATCTTCTAATTTTATCATCCTTTAATTGAGTCATGGAATGGCAGAAATAGGCCTGGATAAAATAAAGTGTCTACAACAACTATTAGCTATATGCAAATAAGATTTGTGTGCCTCTATCATAGTTGTAGGTGATGACATCTCCATAGTCATTCTCGATGTGTGACATGGATATGATAAGCCTAATTGAGGCTAAAGCTTCGAATAGGCATTGCTTCATCCTAGTGGTAATAGATTACTTTACCAAATGGGAAAAATCTATTTCTTATGCAAATGTAACTAAGTCGATGCTATGGAAATTTATCAAAAGAGAAATCATATGCTCATTTGGAATACCATAAAGAATCATCACAAATAATGCTTTAAATTTACAAAACAAAATAATGAGCGAGGTGTACGTGCAATTAAAAATCAAGCATCATAATTCAGTAACATACTACCCAAAAATGAATGAGGTAGTAAAAGCAACTAATAAAAATATAAAGAAGATTATGTTAAAGGTGACTAAGACATACAAAGATTCACATGAGAAGTTGCCATTTGCTCTGAATGCCTATCGAACGTCAAGTCATACCTCTATGGGTGTTACCCTATTTTCTTAGTCTATAGGATAAAAGCAATGCTAGCAATAAAAGTGGAAATTCTTTCATTATGGGCATTGGTAGAAGCCAAATTAGAAGAGACTGAATGGTTAAATCCTAGTATGGCAGCTCAACTCCATTGAGAAGAAAAGGTTAAGAGCTATTTATCATAGGCAAATGTATCAAAGTGGATGATAAGAATACATGACAAGAAAGTTCATATTTAACAATTTCACAAGGGTGAACTAGTGCTTTAAAAGATCTTTTCAATCCAAAAAGATGTTTCGGGTAAGTAGACTTCAAATTAGGAGGAGCTTTGTATAAGGAAAAGGGCTTTCTCTGAAAGAGCATTGATATTGATTGAGATAGATGGAAACAAGTTACCGCGCCTGATAAATTTTGATAAAGTGAAGAAGCATTATGTTTGAAGAGATGGCATAAAGATAAATGCCAAATAATGTTGGATTTGTGCAAGGGGCAAAGTCAAAGGTTATTGGGTTTAGAAAACTTTGCACTAAATGACAAAATGTTAGGTTCATATGGCTTTAGGGAATTATTCTTTCTTTTTGGATGATCTTTGCAGACAAAGAAAGACATGGCATTATCTAAAAGAGTTTTTTAGAAGAAATGCTATATCTAAATAAAGTGAGATATTAGATGGTAAAACAGGGAGTTGAACTAGATTTATTCTCTAAAAATGTGGGATCCTATCGATAAAAAGGCCTATCTATTGAATTTATTCATTAAGCATTCACTAAACCTACTTATGAATTGTTAAACACTTTCAATTGATGATTGACATCTATCTTTAATTGTTAAAGTTAATGCATAATGAACTCTTTTTCTTGGTTTATCCTTATGTTGTGTCATTGCTTGTTGATTTGTTTAATAATGATTAATTAATTGATGAGGAATGAACATAGGATGCCTTGATATTTTGATAGGAAAAGACCAATATTCTATTAGGAAATTGGTATCTATTTTAAATTTTGGTGATCTAAGGTTTAAGTTTACCTAAGTAAAAAAATTAAATGCTTAAAAAAAAAGAAGCATGAGAATAAAAAGAAGAAAATAATAGTGAAATTCATGAGATTTATGGATGATAATGAAATCTAAAGGATGTTAAAACTAAAATGAATAGTTATCGAATACTTCAAAGAAAGAAAAAATGGTGATGGAAACCATAATGAATTGGAAGGGTATGAATAGAAGCAAGAATTGCCATGACAAATGTTTTGCAAAAACATAGTAGATCATGAATAACATTGAGATGAATCTTCTATTGTGATTGCATGTTAATATGAAAGTAAGAATCATGCATATGTATTTATGTTGCATTATAGGAATTATTCAAAAGGAAGATATACCTAATGGTGTCAGTAGAAATAAGGATTGCTCCCCAATGAATGATACCTCAGGAAATATCATTACTTCCCCTATGAGTTAACCCAATTTAGTTGGTACTTACACAAAGAAGAAAAAGAAAAGTCCAGTCTAGTTGGGTAGGTAGAAAACTAGTGAAATTGGCACCTTATAAGAAATTTATGCCCAATAGAAAATAATTTTTTTTTGTTCGCTTCACTCGGTTATGTAGAAGACTGGTGTAATCAGGTTTAAGTCAGCTTCATTTGATTAAGTAAAAGGTCAGATGAAGTTTTCCTTTTGTCAACTTCATTTGGTTAGGTAGAAGACCAGTTGAGTCAGTTGTCCTCTTTATTAGACTATGTGAAAGGTCAGTGAAGTAGGTTTTAGGTCAACTCCATTTGATTAAATAGAAGATAGAATGGAAATTTTCTTTTGTCAACTTTATTCAGTTAGGCAGAAGGTTGG
>JBBYHL010000004.1:1332418-1367155 GCA_038381835.1 Adansonia madagascariensis
GATGAAGTAGGTTTTTGAGTCAAGTCCTCTTTGTTTGACAATGTGCAAGTCTGTTACAGTAGGCACTATGTGTAAGTCCACTTTATTTAATTATATGGAAGATCAATAGATTTGGCAAACCAAGTCCTTTTCATTTAGTTAGGCAGAAGACCAATGAAGTAAGCAAGGTGTCAGTCCGCTTTATTTGGTTAAAGAGAAAACCAATAAAGTCATATTTTTAAATTTCCTGATAAGTCTAATCTGTTTAGTTAGGTAGAAGAGTAGCAGAATTGGCACCTCATCAATTAAGCAGAAGGTTGTTAAGGATTGATTTTCCTTTCCTTAGTAATTATTAGTACACTAATTACGATGATGAGATCTTTATACATCAAAGCTATGTTTCCAAAAATATTCTTAGTCATCGTATTGTCAAGATAGGGCATTGATAATGCAAAAAAATAGTATATGTTGTCTCCATGCATGGGATGCATCTAATCCTTTGATCTCATAAAGGTTGAAGTATACAAGATAATTGGATAGTATGTGAGTGCTTATTTTATGGAAACAAGTTCATTGAACATGGCTCGAATCAGAACTCTATTTGATATAAGTCACTTAAGTGTGCATGGAATATATTCTCATGTGCCACTCATGTATAATAGTCCTTAAACTTATGATACAAGGCTATTTCATATGAGTAGAGTTATGGTTTGATTCCATCACGAGCAAGTCCACAATAGATGGATGCTTATGGTAGGATGGTTTTAGGTTTAACATGAATCATATGATAGATGAATGAGTGATCCAAAGAAGATTCACTACTTCGAGTGACATTAGAGACATATTTCGAGTGTTCTTAACTATGGTTAATTGGATTAAAGTCTCTGGCCAGAGCCTAAATTTGGATTATAAGGAATAGTTCCTCATAGATCAGTGAACATTAACCATGAGTTGTAAGAACTAATATGGATAGAGGATTGGGTAGACACTACACCATGCTCATCCTCAATCTATGATCTATGGTGAAAAGACCATACTACAATGATTAGCTGGTTACTAAAAGGTTTTCAGAAGGTCACATTGACATTTCAATATTTTGGTGGTCCTGATGGCTTACTAGATCCTGTTCTTCATCTATGACCATGATTAATGAGATTATTTATGTTCACTGTGAACATGTTGGGAACCTAATGAGTCACACACAATAAAGTAAACCTGTTGGATTAAATCCAGGATCTAATTAAGTATGACTTAATTAAACAAAAAGTAATTTGAATAAAGACTTAATTGAAAGGTATAGTTATTTGACACAAATTTAGATTTATGAAATCTATATTTTGTTGTCTAATTAAGATATCAACAATAATAAGAGTGTCTTATTTAAATAATGTCCAAATTAAGACGTAAAGCATAAAAGTGGATGAACAATAGTTCTAGTTGAAATAAGATCTTAGCTAGATTCGAGATTTGAGTTAGAATCAAATATCTTATTTTAATAATTTATCATCCCTTTAAAAATTATTGTAATATTAAATATTTGATAATTAAAATTAAAAAATATTAAAATTAAGTTAAAAAAGTAGTTTTAACAAAATTGAGGTTTTTATAATGTAAAATCCATAGGGATGCATATGTACTAGCTAAATTGTGTTTCCAATTTATTTATTTAGTTTTATAATTATTTGATAATTGTATTTCTTAAATAAACATTATTTATTTATATAGACTAAAATTGAATTAACTGGATTAAATTCAAGTAAACACAAGAGTGGCCCAAAATATCCTAAATTGTGCCATATATGTACCAAGCTTGTTAGCCATTTTCTTTGGTCCAATTTTGATGGGTATTTCACCAAGATATGAAGGAATAGTTGACCATTTAATTAACCTAAAACAAGGAGAATATGTTCAACTTGTTTAGGGAGTTTTAACTAGGTGAAATCTATCCTATTCTAAATCTAACTAAGAGTAGGATTAAGCTAGTATATATAGATATGATGGCCTAAAGGCTTAAAAGAGAATTTTAACCTAATTTTTAGATAAGAGGCTACTGAATATCTCAAAAGAATATTTTATAAGATAAAATTTAGTTTTTCTCCAAAATGTTCCAAGTCGAACACAAACCCTAGTTTGTGCCATTTTCTTGAGAAATTTTTTTATGCTTGGAGCAAACTTCCTCCATTCTCTCTTCATGGTTTTAGTTTGATTCAAGATTTAGGTTGCCATCTAGTTGAGGGTTGACAACCTTTATAGCTAGCACTAGACAACCACTGAACCTCAAAAAGGTTTCAATGGTCATCTATGTGGATAACTGTTAGAGGTAAGACATGTGTGCTGCTTATGATCTTCAACAATCTTTCAGGAAACTAGTTTCTTAGTGCTTTAGTGCTTGGATTTTGACATCCAAACTTAATGGAACTTTTGATTATATGGATGAATTTATCTTGATTTAAAATTTTAAAGTTTATTACATGTAAATCCCTTTCTAAAGATCTGTAGGGAAGCTTGGCTATTTCTATGTTTACTATTTTTGCTACGTTTATGTTTATGTTTTGATATATTTTGAAATCCAATACTTGCAAGAGCCCAACTTCACTAGAAAAGAGTTCCCTTTAGCCTTTACTTAATATAAATGAGAAGAAATAAAAGAAAAATGATCCATCAAAAACCTTTATTTGGTATTGTAGACTTGGAGATATTAATGACAATTGAGTAGCCAAGTTATACAAACAAGGTTATCTTGACCCATTTGGTTATGAATCATATAAGACATGTGAATGTTGTCTCCTTATCATGCTAATAAAAACAAAGCAATGAGACCTAAGATAAATGATAAAAATCCCTCAAAAATATTGAGTCCATTGCTAGGTATAATCAGACACCTTCCATCATTTATACGAAGATACCCAAGTTCTAACAGTGGAAGACTTGTTGGGCTATCCCCAAGGTCCCTGCTGTCCAAGCTGCTTGAGTTATGAATAATGGGTCTTAGTCAATAATGTCGTGTTATTCAAATGCTTACAAACTTGACCACATAGCATTAGAGGTTGTAGTTAGGTGAAATACATATGATGTATTTAGGTAAAGAGTTACCACCTTGCTAATCTAAGAGTTGCATTGAGATGTAATTGGTAAGCTATGTTACCTACCTAATTAGTTTTTTCATGGTTTGTTAAGCTATCCCCAATGTCATGGAAAGATGAAAGAGATATATAGCTCATTAAGAAGATTCAAACATTACACTTTTTATCTTATAGTTAAAGGCTATAATGTTGATAAAATAATAAGGATAGTCAATAAAGTTGTAAAACCTTACTTAATGATTGACATTGCAAATTACTAACTATAAAATATTTTTGTTCATAATGGATATAAGCAAAACATGGGTAATAAACTATTGTTAAGTAGCATATGTGATGCTAATAAGTTTTAGTGCACCAAACTCTATTTACTAGTCTCACAATATTCAAATTGTCTTAATACTATTTGAAAGGCATATCTTAGAGTAGCCCATCAAGTCAAGGGCAGTCTATCACATTCATATTGATGATCTTGATAAAGCCACATTATGATGATGGCTACTATAATGCCTGAACTCTGAAAAAAGCAAATGGCTATTTAAGCTCATGAAATCATCTAAAATCTTTAAACAATTATTGTAAGGACACTCATGAGAAGTTTGACATCCTTAAGGAATTGTTCCTAAGCAAGATGTCAAAAGGTAGCATAATCAAGCCTCATATGATGGGATGTATTTCAAAACTTGAGCAGTTTAGATGGATCATGATCCATGCATTATCCATGTACTTTTTTTAAGAGAATATGTTGAAATAGTGGATAGCCAGATTAATAGAATAAAAATTGAATGGGAAATTTTGATATGATCAAATTAGGAAACTTACAAAAGTTTTAATCTTTAGATATACACTGAGATTAATTCACTTTTCTTGGTATATGATACCTAGAAGTTGGTGCTTAAAAGTGTTTGACATATTGTAAGGTCTTAATGAAAAAATAGTGAAGATGGACCATAGGTAATGGCATACCTATTGATGTTAATCAAAGCTTGCCATTTTAATTACTGTTTCTGAAACATAATCTTGATTTATTCATAAACATAAAATGTTTATTTTGGTATTTAAAATTAAGGATGATTGCTAGCATTCGATGCTGAGCTTAGATTTAATCTTTTTTGAATAAATCATTAATCATAGAATTTGTTTGATGTTATGGTCATATTATTCTCAAACATTCAACTTGCAATAATATTAAGAATACTAAATGGCCCATAACTTGTAGGATTCAAAAATAATTTTTGAATCCAATTCCCTTGATTTACACAAGTAGGATTTAGTGGGAGGCATTTATGGTTCTTTAAAAGTTAAAGATTTTAATTTGACTTAGTGATGAATAGGCATGATGTTAAAAATGCAATTATTTGGAAACTCTTCCAAACTAGAAAAAATTGCATGGTTATACCCTAAAGGTCATAAACAAACTATTTTTTTAGGTCATAAGAGAAGTTACATTTCGATCATTAGCTTGCAAGCTAATAAAAGATTCCTAATAGTTGTTAAAGTAACAACTGAGCCATAAGATTAGTTAGACACCTTATTTTGTTCAGGCCAATTTTTAGCATCCTAGGGAATAATTGAAAGATGATAAAATGAAAAAATAAATAATAAAAATGGGGATGACCATCGGGTGCCATGTCACCAGGCACTATAAGGGGCCTGACGCTAGGCAAAAATTTTTTTAGAAAGCCCTAAAATACCTATAGGTTGTATTAAAGAAAAATGTAAAAATGATGCATCAAAGTTCAATATTCAGGGTGTCACTGAAGTTATTCAGATAAGCACGAGCTAGTTTCCCATAATTTGCAACCAAGGTGAGGTATTCAAAGGGCCTAAAGTACGTGCAAACCATATTGGTGCATAAGTATTAATACAAAGCTATTTGTATCAATACAAGATAGTAGTATGTTTGTATCGATTCATATGGTGTACAATCAATATTTAGCATGTTTGTATCCATACAAGCTTTAGCAGTAGCCAAAATTATGATTATTGGGAAAATGTATCAATTCACAAGCAAGAGTATCGATACAAGGCTCTCAGTCTCGAGACTAGAAATAATTTTTGCTTTTGGTATCGATGGACAACTCATTGCATCGATGCTCATGGGTAAAAATTACCTTGTGTATCAATACAACATGTTTTGTATCGATCCACTAAGGCATTTTGCCTAGTTTGAGCCATTTTTCAACCTTCAAAAATTCGATTCAAACATGTTTCTTGCACTAAAAATCATCATAATTCATGTCAAGGCTTAGCTATGGGCTCATTATTAGACTTAAACAAATTTTTAAAGCCAAAATAACCAATGAAAAAGGTTATTTTCATGAAATATATGGCTTGTTAAAGGGCATGTCTGGCTTTCTCCAGTTGTAGGCAACCATAACCTTTCGCACCACTACTCTGTATGATAGAACCAATGGTAATAAGTGCAGCTGAGCATAGTACCTTGAGTTGTCTCCTAGTACATGAAGGAATATGCCATAATGCCCTTGCTTTGTCTCAAAAAAGTGATGGTTGAACCTTGAATTTAAAAGGGAGCCAATCCTAGCTCAGCAAAAAAAATATCTTTTGCTAGCAAACTCTAGCCTTAAAAATTCTCCCAGAAATACTATTCCATTGCCTTTCACCCGTAACCTTCCTCATTTCCTGTAGCTCCTTAAAATCATCATGAAAACACCTTCAAGACCTTTTATTCCTTTTATTCTTTCTTTTAAAACATTTTTCCATCAACAATTTGCCAGAAAACTTCTTCTTCCATGATGTCCTTACACATTAATGTCAAAAAATGAGGAAAAAAGTTGAGTCCCAAGTTGTTGCTTTAAGAAAAAGTCTAAAGCTTGAGGCTTTTGGTATTGTTTCTGTCTATTTTTTTTCTTATTTCCAACACTTGCATTATTTTGGTGAACCATTCATGCTGCCATGACCATCATAAGACTCTTACACAATATTGTTGCCTTGATTATGGTAGTCCTAGGATCTTGATGTTCTTTTAATACCTTATGTTGTCTGGTAGGCCAAACATCTTATCTTTCATTCTATCATCAAAGTAACCCCTTTTTCATGCATTTTTGTCATGTTTCACCTATTCTCACATGCTTAACACAGACGTAAATGTTCTTCCCAACATGCATTAAGTAGGTTCTTACATTTTTGCATTTTAAGGACTCTCATGGTTGTCTTGAAAATTTCACCATGCTTTTCTTTGCTTAAATATGTTCATGTCATCTTTCATAGCATGATTTTTTATGCCATTCATACAGTTATTATTTCCATGCACACTATTTGTCACCTTATTACATTTTTTGTCATCTTTTCCATGTCAAAATGTCATCTTTTTGTGTTTGAATGTTTTATCTCTGTCAAGATGCTTGCTTGTTTGCTAAAAATCTAATTTTCAAAAAATCCCTAAGTTCATGCTACCTCCAATAGATAGAGAATGATATGGATTCAATGTTTTCATAAAATTGGTCTTCCAATCTTGGGGACAAATTAGACATTTCAAATATGGATTAATGAGTTTAAAGATTTTTTTTAAACAAAAAATGCCTCTTTTAATTGGTAAATATATATATTAAGTCTTGATCTTAAGTTTAACACCTTCATCAAGTTACCTTTCTAACAGTACCTCATTTACCCCCTGAAGCCTTCCGATGAACTCAGAATAAATTCGGGAAAAGAGATGATATGATGTTATCCCTTGTCTTTAACCTAATTTTGAAACACCTTTATAGAGATGTTTGAGCATCTCAAAGTGCATTCAATTCTTACTATACAAACCCTTTAAGCTCAGATTAAAGCTTAAGACAAAAATACATTTTATACAAATCATTAATTTCCTATTTTCAAAATCCTTTTTTTTACAAAAAAAGAACATTTTCTTTTAAAACATTCAAAAACATTCATCTTTGAAGATACTCTAACCCTATTTTTCACTACTGTTTTTCACTAAAAACACTTGAATTTTCTCTCTCAAATTTACTCAAGATTCCTAATTGTTTTCTTAAATCATAAAAAATTTTAATTTTTTTGGATGCTTCTACCCTACTACTCCGAGGGGATACTCTAACCTTATTTTTCATTACAAAACTTGAATTTTCTCTTTATTCCTAATTATTTTCTTAAAATATTAAAATATTTGTCTTTGAAGAATACTCCAACCTCACATCTCTGATGGGATACTCTAAACACATTTTTACCTCAAAATCCAAAAATTCTCTTCTTTTTTTTTGGATACGCAGATTGTTTTGTTTAAAATCTTTTTCTCATCCCTCAAATTACCATCAAATCTGTACCATCTCTAAATTCTCATCTTAGTTATTCCAATCGCCCATCATTTTTTATTTTGTTTATGATTGTTTGTTTATGATATTATTATATTCTTTTTTGTCTTACTAACATGCTTCCTTTTTGTAGTGACTATTGTACATTCATATTGAAAATTCATTATCAAAAAAAATTTACAAGGCAATGTTCCATGTCAGTATCTCTCCACTGCCTAATATAGAATATCCTAATTTTGAAAATTTAATCCGAAAATTATTTTGATAAAAAACCCTATGCACCTTATGCCTCTATGGCGCATAGGTGATATCAAATAATCTTTTAAAACTTGGATTTACATTTTCCATAAAAGTTCATGCATTAAAAGGGATTATATCTAAATAATGACAAAATGGAACCGAGTAAGCTAACATTGAAGTGAGATATAGTTAGTAGGTACTAATTTCGGGGGTTATGGGGGTGCTAATCCTTCCCTACGTGTTACCAACTCCCAAACCCAACCAACGAATCTCTAGACCTTGTAGACCTGAAAATCAATGTTTCAAGTTTCATAACTCGGGATATTATTTTCAATAGGTAGTCGATCATGCCCAGCTCGAAATGATCGATGTTGACTTTAAATTTATGGTTACTTTACGGTAACTTTCTAAGACTAATTGGATGAGCAATTCAACTGACTGTCTGTCTCCCTTTTACATTATCATGTTAATCCAAATCCTGACCAAGGGATAATTCAAGGGCTCAACCGCACCACCATATATCTTTTATGTTATGCAGACCTATTTCAGATCATCCGAAGAGAAAAGAAAAAAAGGGTACGTGTTGACAATTAGAATATGTGTTTCCTTGTAATTAGAATAGTTAATGACTTTGATAATGAGATTATTATGAATGTAACCAAAACATATTCTCACAATAATGCTAAAGCTTTGTCCAAGTCAAGACACAATTGCTAATAAAAAATGTTTGGCATTGAATGCGTTAGTGATTGGCTAAGTGCAAGTTAGATGTTAGTATTTTCCTTAGGGCCAATCAACTTGTATGAGCCATATATAAGTTAATAATGCAAAACAATCACATTAGTTAGTGATACAAGGTTTTTCTTCATGTTAAAGGCATGATTAACACTCATGAAAACACTAATTGGATAAAGCTCATGGAACATAATGGCTTTGCAATGTTAGTAATGAGTTGCGATAACGAGATCCTTGTGCATCAAAGTTACGTTTCTAAAATCACTTTTATTAATCGTATTGTAAAGACAGGGTACTAACAATGCACAAAGACTAGTATATGCTAAACCTCTATGCCTTTAATGCATACAACTCTTAATCTTATAAAAATTAAAGTACAGAGATACTTAAGGATAGCATATGGATGCTAGTTTTATGGAAACAAGTTCACTAAACATGGCCTATATAAAAAGTCCACTTGGTATAAGTCATTTAGTTGTCTAAAGAATATGTTCTTATATGTTAGTCATGTATATTAGTCCTCAAACTTGTCATACGAGGTCATCTCATTTAGGGAGTGTTATACTTTGATCCATTATGAATAGGACTACTATGGATGGATGCCAAACTAAGGGTGGTATTGGCTATGGCATGAAGCCTATAGTGTATGAATGACTGATCCAAAGAGATTTATCATTCTGAGTGATATTAGAGACATATCTCATATGTTCTTGGCTTTGGTTAACTTGATCAAGTCGTTGGCCAACACATAATGAATTTAAGAGAAATTATTTCTATTCTCCTAAATTCATGAGGTTAACCAAAAGCTATAGGAACTAATATGGATTGATACATGAGTAGACACTGCACCATGCTTATGGTCTTTCCAGGATATCTAGTGAAAAGACTGAAGTACACTAAAAGGCTAGTTACTAAAAGGTTTCTCGAAGGTCATATTGAGTCTTCAACATTTGGGTTGTCATGATGGATTGCTAGATCTAGCTCTTATTCTATAAATGTAATTAATGAGATTAATTATATTCATTGCTAATATTTTAGAACCTCATGGGTCACACATAATTAGATAATCTGTTAGATTAAAACTGGGATGTAATTAAGTATGACTTATTTAAATAAAATGTATAATGAAGACTTAATTGAATTAGTTTGAGTAATTATTATTAAAAACATAAATTAAATTTATGAAATCTAACTAGACATGTCTTAATGTGGTAGTAAAGATAAGAATGTTTTATCAAAATCATGCCTAATAGTAGGCATATAAAAAGGGATATCTTGGTTTTAGGGCTGACATATTATTTTTGACAAGTTAAATAATCATTTAATATTTTTAATGATATTTAAATGAAGTACATATTTTTACTCAGGTTAGAAAAGTTAATTATGAATTAAATTATCTAACATGTAAACTAGAGGGTTATGCTAAAAGCCCTAATTATCAAGTTAAGAGTGTTTAATTGTGAACTACTCCAAGTTGGGCTTACTAATGGGCTAGGTGCATGGAATAGCTATCCTTGGTCTGCTATTGAGCTAAAATATTAGTAAGTTACTATTAAGGCCGAATCCTTGGTAAGCTAATTAAAATATTTTAGTTAGACTTTAAGAAACGCTCCAAAGTTGCGCCACCTTTTGGGTATGTTAGTAGTAGGCTCAGTTGACCCATTAGATAAGCCTAGCCTAATTTTTAGTGTATTAATATACATTATTAGGTTGAATTGGCTGATAAAGTTTTCTAAAAACCCTAGGCATGAATCCTAGACTTTTTTAAGGAAGGCAAGTTTTTTTAGTGATTTAGAATTGTTTTTTTTATTATAACAAAAGTAAAAAATCAGTTTTCTATCTTGAAAGAATTAACCAAGATTAAAAATCAAGTTTTTGGACTAGTTTGTCAAGATTTGGCAAAATAGCTACTGACACTGAACCTACCATTATTGAGGAAGCAATGTCTAACATTGTTTCTAAAAAATGGCTTAATGCCATGAAGTCCAAGATGGATGCCATGAAGTCCAAGATGGATGCCATGGATGTTAACTAAGTATAAACTTTTATTAACCCATCTAAAGAGAAAAAACCATAGGGTGTAAATGGGTCTTTAAAAGAAAGATTGACATAGATGGCAACATGCAAATGATTGCCATGGTAATCCATTTGGATATTGCTTACAATAGTTGCATATTACAATTATAGGATATAGCATATAGATATAAAAACAAAATTCTTTAATGGGAATGTATAAGAGAAATTGTACATGACACAGCTCGATGGTTTTAAATCCAAGTTAAATCTGAAACAAGTATGTAAGCTAAAAAGGTCCATTTATGGACTAAAGCAAGCTTTGCAGAGTTAGAACATTAGATCGATAAAGCAATTAAAGAATTTGGCTTCAAAACGAATCTTGATGATCTATGTGCTTATAAAAAGATAAACGAGAACATAATTTTTTTTGTTGCTATATTTTGATGACATATTGCTTTTGGAAAATGACATACCTATGCTATAAACCACTAAGGTCTAGCTATCCAAACAATTCTCCATGAAGGACTTAGGAGAAACAATATTTATTTTGGGAATTAACATCTATAGAGATAAATTGAAATGAATGTTTGGCTTACCCCAATCTTTATACATAAACAAGGTTCTTAAAAGATTTAATATGGAAAACTCAAAAAGAGGGAACTTACCAACAGTACATAGTATACACTACTTGAAAGAAATATATCCTAAAACATTGGACGAATGGGCATGAATGGATAAGATTCAATATGCCTCAGTTGTTGGATCCATCATGTATTCCTTGTTATATACTAGACTAGGGGTACATATGCTTTAAGTGTCATGAGTAGATGCCAAAGCAATCCTAGTGAATCTCACTTGATAGCTATGAAGAATATCCTAAAATGCTTATACAAGACTAAAGATATCTTTCTCGTTATAGAAGGCCTAATCTCGGAGTTAAAGGTTACACCAATGCTAGCTTCTAATTGATTAGGATGACTACAAGTCACAAAGTGATTTTATATTTACTTTTAAAGGTGCTGCATTTACTTGGGAAGTTCTAAATAGGCTACAACTGCAGACTTAATAACTGAAGTCGAATACATTTCCACATGTAGGGTAGCAAAGATAGTTTAGATGAAAAATTTTGATGCTAAAACTATTATGGTCCAAGCATTGTTGATCCAGTACCTCTTTACTATGATAAAAATGGAGCCACAGCACAAGTTAAGGAACCTCATCATAAATCTAAACACGTGTTATAGCGATATCATGTCATTAGAGATATAATAGAAAGACGTGATGTTAGTATGGAATGCATACCAACTGAGGACATTATAGCTAATCCTTTCAATAAGGTTATGTCCCAACAAAAACATGATCACTATATAAAAGAGTATAGGGCTTAAACATATAGGTGATTGGCCTTGCAAGCTAATCATGTTTGCTTCTAATACACTAGCATTTAGTCATTTCACGTAAACAAACATTATGTCTTATGGGGTTTTTTTAGCCATAAGATTTGTATTAAATAATTGTTATAAATATCTTATAAAGATAAAGGCCATGAAACACACTGGCCTTGCAGAGGAATTTTGATAGAAGTCTGGCCTCATGCAAACATTAGATTTTAAAAATCATCAAAGCATAAGCATAAACGCAGTGGAAATCATAAACATAGAAATAAAGGGACTTCCCTATGGATCTTTAGAAAGGGACTTACATGTACTAGACAAAAAAAACTAATTCAATATCTAATCATCCATATGATCATAAGATACCTTAAGTTTAGATGTCAAAATATAAACAACAAAGCACCAAGAAAGTAGTTTCTTGAAGATCACAAGTAGCACAAGTGCCCTGCCTTTAATAGATATCCATATAGGTAGCTGTTAAGACCTTCTTAAGGGTCGATGGTTCTCCAATGCTAGCTAGAAGGGTTATCAACCCTTAACCAAAGTTAACTTTAAATCTTGAATGAAACTAGGACTAAGAAAAAAGAATGGAGGAAGTCTACACCAAGCATAAAATCTCTTCGAAAAGATAGCGCAAACTACAATTTGTATTCTAGTTGGAATATTTTTAAGAAAAACTAAATTTTATATTATAAAATACTTTCTCAAGATATTTAATAGCCTTATATCTCAAAATTAGGTTAAAAAAACTCTTTTAAGCCTTTAAGCCATCATATCTATACATACTAGCTCAATCCTACTCCAAGTTGGATTTAGAATGGAATACTTTTGACCTAGTTAAAACTCCCTAAACTAGTTGAACTTATTATTATTGTTTTAGGTTAATTAAATAGTCAGCTATTTTTCCCCATCTTGGCCAAAATATCCACCAAAATTGGGCTAAAGAAAATGGACAACAAGCTTGGTCCATATATGGTGCAATTTAGGGTATTTTAGGCCCAAATTATGTTTCCTTGAATTTAATCCAATTAATTCAATTTTATTTATTCTAAATAAATAATATTTATTTAATAAATGTAATTATCAATTAATTATAAAAATTAAATAAATAAATTAGAAACATAATTTAGCTAGTTTAAACACATCTTTATGGATTTTATGACTATAAAATCCTTAATTAAGTTAAAAACTATTGTTAACTAAATTTTAATATTATTTAATATTAATTATCAAGTAATTAATATTACAATAATATTAGAAAGGATAATAAATTATTGAGATAGGACTTTTGATTCAAAATCAAATCCTGAATCTAACTGAGATCCTATTTCAACTAAAACTTATGTTTGTCCAGCTTTACACTTCATGTCTTTATTAGACATTATCCAAATAAGACAATCTTATTATTATTAATCTCTTAATTAGATAACAAAATCTAGATTTCACAAATCTAATTTTGTCTCAAAATAATTAAACCTTTCAATTAAGTCCTTGATTCAAATTATCTTTTATTTAATTAAGTCATACTTAATTAAATCCCAAATTTAATCCAATAGATCTACCTTATTGTGTGTGACCCATTAGGTTCCCAACATGTTGGCAATGAACATAAATAATCCCATTAATTATGTTCATGGATCAAGAGTAGGATTTAGCAGCCTATCATGACCACCTAAATGTTGAAGAGTTAATATGACCTTATAGAAACCTTTCAATATTTGTAGACACCTTATTTTGTCCAGGCTTTTTCTAGTAATTTAGAGCATAGATGTCAGAAAGGGCGATGGTCAATAAGGCCTATGGATCATATCAAAGGTAAATGCAAAGGTATGGCATCAAAGGACATAATTCAAGGTGTCTGACAACAACAAAAAATGAGAAAATTCAGAATTATGCTTGAATGTATCGATACATAGTTCTCATGTATCGATACAATGCTCCAACATGCCAAAAATTTGAAATAACCCTATTTGTATCGATACAACATGTCAATGTAATTATTCATAAGCTTATGTATCGATACAGGAGCTTATGTATCGATACTAGGCCATACCAAGACCAAAACATGCATTTTGCAAAGAAATGTATCGATACACATCAACTGTATAGATACAATGATCATCGAATCTATACATGTTCATTGTATCGATACACTTAAGGTTTTTGGACCAAACATATCGATACATTTTGCAATGTATCGAGACATACAGGCCATTTTCCATGGTTCGGGCATTTTTTACTCGTCCACCATTGATTCAAAACTTGATTTTAACTCGTTTCTTTGCATCCAAAAAGATTAAAACCCATATCAGATTATGAATTTAGACTTTTGAATTAATCAAAACATTTTTTTAAGTCTAAATTAGATTAAAAAGGTCAATGGCACATGATCACCCTTCTTTTCCCTAGTTTATTGACCAAGATCACCATTAACCACCCTATTTGTTGTAAATCATTTTAGCATTTAAACTAGCCACCCTATGTACATCACATTGGTCGCAAGTTGCTCCCTACAGCCATTCTATAGCTACCAAGCTGACATCACTTTGTTCCTTTGACAAATAACCAAAAACACCTTTAAATTGGCTCTAAAATGCTGGTATAAGTAGGCAACTTTCTTAGCTGAGGGACTTTATATTCCAGCTTATTTTCAGCTTCCAAAAACACATTCACACATCAAGATAACTAAAATCCCATAGCTCTTCACTCACCACCCCAAAAACAGCCCCAAAACACTCATTCCCAATCATTGCACATTCTAAAAATCACCTTCATCCGTACCAGAACCAAAATCTCATTGTTTCTCTCTTTTTCTTGCTTATTAACAATAAGGAAAAAAGGGAAATTCAAGCCATCTCTGCTATTCCAACTACTTGCACAAAATTGAAGTCTTATTGGTATAACTTCCTACTTTATCACTTTCATTTTCTATTTTCTAGCATCTTTATCATTTTAGTGAGCTCTCTATGTTTCCATCATCCTCTTAGGATTCTCATGCATTATTGTGGCTTTTGGTTGGGGTAGTTTAGGATTTGGATGCCTTAATGTCCCTTTGATGTGCAAAATGCCTCATTTCATCCTCATTATTTTGATAGCTCTTGCTCATGCATTTTATGCGATATCCATGCATCTTCTTATGATTAATCCATGTATGAATTATTAGCCTAACATATTTCAAGCATATTTATACATTAGCTTGCATCTTGTCATGAATCATTATCATTTTCAGCTTTCATAACATGTTCTTGTCAAGATGCATAACACTTTCTTTGTTAAGACCATTAGTAAAGTTTGCATCCCCATTTATGCTTTGTGCCATCCCTTTGCATGATCATTGTCTTTTCTTTGTCTAAATGCATGTTTGATTGCTATCAAAAAATTAATTTTCAAAATCTCCCCAAGCCAAGCGTGTTAACCTCAACCAATGAGGATTTAGCATTTTCCTTAAAGTTAGTAAAATATCTTAGGGAAAATTAAGTTTTCCTAATCCAAAATCTTGGTTAAACGAGCTCAATTCTTTTGATTTTGCAACAAAAATAGCCTTGCACTCGTTCCCAAAATGTACGTGCTTGTTTTTGTGTCAAAACCTTGAGTGGTATGAATAGTGGGCTGTTTCATCATCCCAAAATACTTCGGGGCTATGCAAATGAATTTGTAATGCTCATCCACTCTTTCCCTTCAGTCATGGATGTTCAAATGTCGATGACCCGAGTTTGGAATTGAAAACACAAAGAAAAATAAAAAAATCCCTTGCTTTGCTTTGTTCCCTGCCGGCAGCATCACTGTTACAAATTGAAAGATCACTTTAAAATCCCAGATGATTTTTTATGAATTTTATAATATTTTTCTCTAAATGTGTGTTGAAATATCTTTAAAACACTTGTTCACACCTGGATTACTCCGGATGAAAGAGTTATGATTTTTCAAACCTAGACTATCTAGAATCCTTATAGTAAATAAAATACATTTTGGTTGGGCCCTTGAGGCCCACTAAGCGATTTTTTCAAAGCCATCCAGCATTTTTTATAAAAAGTTCATGAAATTCCCTTTCCAGAAAGGTATTATTTGCAATTTTTTGATACCAAATGAGTTTGGAATGATGTTTCAAATTTTGACACACCTTGTCCCTTATATGCTCTACCAGCCGCAAAATTAATCCAACTTGAAAATTTATTCCCCTAAAAAGTGACATTTTGGGATATTTAGAATATTTTTAGATTGACTCTTGTCTAGTTAGCTTTCTAACGGTATCTTGTCCACCCTCTAAAGCCTTCAAACTAATTTAAAATAAATTCAGAAAGGGGGATAGTGCGATGCCATCCCCTATTTTTTATTATGGTCAAAATTGAGTTATTTTCTCGACTTTTGTCTTGAGACATTCAAATGTCCCGTATTACTCTAATCAGACTCGAGAACATGCTTTGACCTCCCATAGGCTCGTATCAAGGCACAAACATATTTTACATCTTTACCATCCTTATTCACAATAATTTCTTTTGCCAAAAGTTGTCGAAACAGTCACACATTTCCTAAATCACAAAGTTTTGTCAACTTAAGTTTTCCAACTCGACTTCTTTAAAGAAACGTCAAATATGCCACTTTCGAGGATACTCTAACCCCAGCCTTCCGAGAGGATACTTTAACCCCGCTCTTCAAATTTGTTAAGATCTAAAAAAAATCTTCCTTTGTCAAAATGATTTGTCATCCATGGGGATACTCCAACCCCGCTTTTCAAAATTGTCAAGATTTAAAAATCCTCCTTTTTCAAAATTATTTGTCATCCATGGGGACACTCAAACCCCACCTTTCTAAAGGGATACTCCAACCCTGTCTTCCAACTATAATTTTTTTCCTCATTTCTAGACTTTCATGAATGTATCAAACAAATCTCATTCAATCAAGAAACCCAGATGCATCTGAAAAATTGTCGATTTGATTATTCCCAAATAATCGATGCCAATTGCAAGATAAATTCCAATAGTCCATTCCTTTACTTTACCATTGCATTGAACGATCCATGTTATGTTACTTTATTTGCTGCCTTAACGTGATTTCTTTATGATGATTATTTTTATTCATGTTTTCCAATCATTTCAAGTAAAACTAAAGGTAATATTCTAGGTGGGTATCTCTCCAGTGCCTAAAGTGACCAAGGTAATATTCCATTTTTCAAAGTAAAATCCAGAGGTCATTTTTATTAAAATTCTCTATATTCCCTATCTCTCTAGTGCGTATATGAGATTAAATTTTTTTCATCAAAACCTAGATTTGTATTTCTATAAGATTCATGGTTATATGAAAATAGTGACCAAGTAAGGTCGAAAAAATCAAAACCGAGAAAGACATAACTAGTAAGGTACCAATTTCAGGTGTCATAAAGAGGTTTATACCTCATCATGCGTAACCAACTCTCGAACCCAAATGATGAATTTATACTCTGTAAACCACGGGATCAATGTTTTGAGTTTTGTAACTTAAAACATAAGTTTCAATAGGCATTCGGTCATGCCTAGCCTTAAATGATCGGTGGCGACTCTATGAATTAGCCATTTCATGATGGTCATCCAAGACTAATAAGATGAGCGATTCATCTTATGGTCCTCTTCACTGTATCATAAGTTGAGAATCTGTACATTCTCATTCTTATCACATCGCGAAAGAAAAGTCTCGGTCAAGAAGACATTTCCAAGTTAAAAAAATATTTTAAGTCGTACGCACCCATAGATCCATGAGGATCCACCCCAAGGTACATTGCGATAAATATCTAGCTTTTCAGTGTAATACGGTCCTTTCACCATATATCCCAGATTGATGATAAGCATGTTGTAGTGTCTACCTAAACCTTTATCCATATTAATTCTTACAACTCATGGTTAATGTTCATGGATCCATGAAAAGCCATTCTTTATAATCCATTTATGCTATGGCGAGAGACTTTATTCTAATTAACAATAGTTAAAAACACTTAGATATTTCTCCAGTATCACTCAAAGTGGTAAATCCTCTTTGGATCACTCATTCATCTACCATATGATTCATGCTATACCTAAAACTATCCTACCATAAGCATCCATCTATTGTGTGGACACATTCCTGATGAAATCAAACCATAACATTCTCATACAAGATGACCTAGTATAAGAAGTTTAAGGACTATTATATAAGACTTGCACATGAGTACATATTCCATAGACACTTGAGTGACTTATACCAAATAAAATTCTTATTTGGACCATGTATACTAAACTTGTTTCCATAAAATAAGCACCTATATGCTATCCCTAGGTATCTCATACACTTTAACCTCAATGAGATCAAAAGGTTGCATACATCCCATGCACAGAGGCTTAGCATATAATAGTTTTTATGCATTATCAATGTCTTATCTTGACAATATGATAACTAGGAACACTTTTAAAAACATGACTTTTTATGCATAAAGATCTCATCGGCGTCATCGATTTACTAACTTTACGAGGCCATGATGCTTTATGGGCTTCATCTAATAAGTGTTTACATGAGTGTAAATCACACCATTAACATGAAGAAAAACCTATGTTACTTTAACTTAGTAACTTGTATGCAGTTATTTGACTACGTATCCTATTTCCTAATCTGATTGGTTTAAAGGCATACACTAACACAATATGGGATCTTTATGCATCAAAGCCATGTTTCTAAAAATATTCTTGGTCGTTGTATTAACATTGAAGGGCATTGATAATGCACAAAGACTAGTTTATGTTAGCCTTTATGCATTGGATGTATGAAGCTAATCTCATAAGTTAAATTCTAGAGATACTTAAGGATACCATATGGGTGCTTGTTATGAAAACAAGTTCACTAAACTAAACCTACTACGAGAGTGCCATTTGGTATTTCAGTCAAGTGTCTATGGAAAAAACTATAATGTGTAAGTAGTGTAAGTGGTCCTTAGACCTGTGACACTAGGTCACCTTGTATGTGAATTATTATAGATAAAGATCATTATGAATGCGTTCACAACAGATAATTACCAAAGTAAGAGTGGTTTTAGGTATGATATGAAATATACTGAAGCTGAATGAGTGATCCAGAGAGGATTCATCACCCTAAGTGATTGAAGGGGATATATCTCACATGTATCTAGCCTATGATAACTCTAAGTCCATAGCCAAGGCAATACTAATTGTGGAGTTAATATATGGGGTAGCATACTAATATGAAATGGATTAGGAGTAGACATTGAACCATACTCTTTCTAATTTCAAGATATATGATGAAAATATTAAATTACATTAAAATACTAAACACTAAAGGCCTTGTTAAAATGATATTGACAATCCCTGCATGTTGGGTAGTCATGATGAATTGTTAGAAGCCAATCTTGGTCTATAAATATAAATATTCTTAATTGAGCATTTTATATTTATTACTGACATGATGGGAGCCTAATAAGTCTTACACAGAGTGGTAATTAGTAGAAATTAAAATAAGACTAAGATAATATATCTAATATAAGTAAAAGTTCTTAGGCCCAATTTGAACTAGGTCACATGAGCTAGAGGCTAAATCATAATTTTTCCAAAATTAAAATTTTGAACCCTAGATATATTTCTTACAATTATTCATCCAACATAGTTGATTTTCAAAAGAAAATCCAACCAAAAAGACCAAAAACAAAGGGCTTACATATTGTCCCCACAACCCTAAGGAAAGGTTGCATAATCTTTAATTTTCAAGGGAAAATTTTCCTTTTTTTCATTTTGATTGTTGAATCAAGGTCTTCTAAGTGCAAGGGAAGGTTTATTTCTAAACTACTAGAATAGCTCTTGACAATGAAGCCTTTTCCTATTGAAGGTTTTTTAGGTCATTTGTATGGATAACTATTAAAAGCTGGATGCTTGGACAGTTTTAGTTTTTGACAACTAGGCTTGATGTTTGATAAATTATGGACATATAACTTCTTTCTATGGATTACTTCAACTTTTATTTAAGGTATAAGAAGTTTCAGATCTGTTTGTTTGTTATTAATTAGATCATATCAATCAAAACATGCAAGTCTATCCTTTAAAAAATCTCAAGTTTGTTTGTTTCTTTTAATTTTATATCATATATATGATTAATTATATGAAAATCTTTTGTTTAATTCAAGCATGAGATAGAAAATTCTAATATGCAGGGCTTGCATTAAAAGGAGACAATGAGCATTGAGCTTAGGAAAATGATATCATAGATGTCTCTTCCTCTGAATGAGAAACAAAGGGACAAAAATATTTAGATGCGTTAGAATCTAATGGATCTAGTGATAAGAAAAAGAGCGTGGTTGCCTCCATTAAAAGGTAAGATTCTTTAAAATAGCCATTATTACTTATTATCATGGAACTTCAAAGCCTCGATGGTTTTATAGAAACAACGAAAGTTAATACCAGAAAAACTAAGCTAGAGTGTCCTTGCGTTAATGGAATTGACTTATTGCAACTAGCATCTCGAGGTTGAACAATTTTTTGAAATAATAGGAGTTTACATCATGATAAAGTTTGAACCATAATGATTCATCTTGATGTTTGTGCCTTACCATGGCTTCAACATTTTATGAAGTCTAAGGTAAAGGGGACGGAGGTTAGCTGGAGCTAATATTTACTCGACTTAGGGCAAAGTGCGCAAACCCAATGGTTAAATTAGTTAATCTCAATCAAAGTACATTTGCTTGGCGAATTTGTAAAGGAAACTCTTTCTCGGTAAAGTAGACTTAATGATTCTATATTTGTGTCATATTAGTTATTTTGTCATTTCATAATCATGTTTAAGGTTTTCAACATTTATATCAATTTTGATACATTTATAATTCATATTAGATAGATTTTGAGAATGTATTCATGTAGTTTCGTTGCGTGTTTCTTTGACTTCATGTGTATCGTATTCATATAATCATGTCAAATATTACCAGGTCTACCTCATGCATGTGTTGGATTTCAAAAATCAACAAAATATCAAGAGTAAAGTAGCAAAATAGTAATCATAAAAAAAAACTAAACTTTTTTGTTGATATTTAGAAAGGGACTTATAAGTAGTAAACATTAAAATTTTCTATCAAGATTCAAACATCCATATGTTAAAAGGTTACCTTGAATTCTAGATATTGAATCTAAAGTAAATCAACCCTAAGAATCTTTTAAAAAAATCATCTAGGCTTCTTAGACGATTTCTTGAAGACTATAAGTAGCACATGTGTCTTACCTCTAATGGTTATCCACACAAGTGACTATTGAAACCTTCTTCAGGCTTGGTGGTTCTATTGTGCTAGCTAGAAGGGCAGTAAACGCTTAACCAAAAGATAATCTTTCTTATTTTTCCTAATAAAAAACCAAGAACAATTAATAAGAACAAGTACAGTGGTATAAGTGGTGGCAAGAGAAAGAAAAACCCTAGAAAATATTTTGTAACCTCACAAATATTTTCTCTCTTAATTAGGGAAGAAAGAAAAACTCTAATTTTTCTATCCTAATAGTCTTTATATAATAGCTTAATCCTGGTCCTAGCTAGACATAGGATGGAAGAGTTTTAACCTAATCAAAACTCCTAAATGAAGTGAAAATTTTTTCCTTGTTTTAGTTGTTTTAATTTAGCCAACCTTAGTTTCACAAACATGATGGTTAGCTTTTCCTTCCCATCCCTTGCCAAAATATCCAACAAAATTAGGCTAAAGAAATCAGCCTAACCAGCTTGGGCTATAAGCATGGGTTTGGCATAATACAGGATTTTGGGCCAGTCATGTGTTTCAATAAAGTTGATCGAATTAATTAAATTCTTTATTTATCTAAATAAATAAAATTATTTATTTAATAAATAAAATTATCAAATAATTATAAAAATTAAATAAATAAATTGAAATATAAATTAGCTAGTATTCATACATCTCTTCAGATTTTATCACTATGAAATCCTTAAATCAATTAAAACTATTTTTAACTTGATTATAACATTATTTAACATTAATTATCAAGTAATTAGTATTAAAATAATATTCCAAGGGATTTAGTTCAAGACATGTGATAGAAAATTTTGATTCGCAATCAAATCCTTAGTCAAGTAGAAATCCTATTTCAACTATGTAGATACCTAATTTTGTTTGGGCCCTTTCCCTGGTAATCCTAAAATATCCGAGATCAATAATTAGGTAATCACCTTGGTGGGGTTGACCTCTTCCATGAGGACTAAGCATTTTTAAATCTATTTGGTCATACCTAAAAAGCCACTCATGCATATGATTGAAATATTGCCATTTCGAGGATAGAAAAAGCAAATCTCAGATAAGAAAAAAATGAATATTAAGGTAAGAAATTAGCTTTTAACTTTACATTTATGAAATTTTGAAATTTGTTTTTGCATATGATGTTATGGTTAAATTTTCTATTTTTAGAAATTTTTTAAGATTTTTTTCATTAATTATTAGGTGTTTGCCATCATATATTTTTATTGATATATGTGCAGTATTTATGCCAATACTTACCCCAAAACATCAAAACTTTTTCATAAAAATTTGTATCGACATTTTTCACAGTACTACGAGTGTCATGCTTGTGAAATTTTTCTAGTAAAATTTGTTTCAAATGTTAAGTTTTCATTTTCATTATTTTTAATGATTAATATTTTGATAATGTGTTAAGTTTAATTCATTTTTTTATAAATTTAAATATATTTTCAGAATTTTCTTTACTCTAAAATATGAACTTTTTTATTTGTAAATTTTTCAGAATTTAGAATTTTAAATATTTTCACATATTTCAATATTATAGCTTAGATGTAGCTTTTTTTTAATTCTAATTTATTTTTATTAAATATCAATTTTCTTACGCAAAGGTTTTTCTCATAAAATTTTACGAGTTTTTAATTTTTAATTACCTTTTTCTTACACAAAATTTCTTAGAAATTGCTTTTATAATTTTTGCATGGAAACTTTATTATTTTATTTTTTAATGGTCCAAAATGTTTTTCCATTTCATGGACTTTAAAACCTAATAATTTTCCCAATGGGCCCAATAAGCCCATTTTTGTTTTCTAACAAGGCCAATAAGCCTATTTTATTAAATTTTTAATTAAATTTATTATCTGAAGTATTATTTCTTGAACTCGTAATTTTTAATTTGTTACAATTTAATCCAATAATTTTTTTTATCTAAATTAGATTTTCTCCTAAATCATTATAAAGCTTAATATTAGGCTAGATCACTCAACAAGGTGAGTCACATACAATGACAAAAATCTTTAATTTAGCTTTATCAAAAAGTAAAAAAATAAAAAAAGTAACAAAAATCGAATAAAAAATTAGAAAAAAAGGAAAAAATAATATTACATTAGGCCAAAGAGGGATCTCAGCCTCTTTTGCTAATCTTTCCCCTTTATAAAGAGGGGAAGGATGCTTTCACAAAAAAAGGTTGGCTTCCATAGCAAAATACACTAAAAAAGTCTTAAGCTTTTCAAGTTTCAAGCTTTTAAGATAGTGTCACTTGGAAAACTTTTGTTTATTTTTTCATTTCATGCATGTTTCTTCCTTTTAGTGAGCCTTTTGATTACTTATGTTCATGGATTTTAATCCATGTTTAAAGACCAAGTATGCAGGCCATGATTAAAGTTTCTTGATTTAATTGTTATATTTGATTTTTGTTACAAATATTTGATCTTTATCATTAAAATACATGTTTTGTTGTGTAAATGATATGTGATTATTTGTATATAATTTTGTGCTATTCCCTTGGTATTTTCATGTTGATTATTGATGAAATCTGTTGATATGTTCATTATTTTTCATGATTTTATCCATATTTAAGCTTGGTGATTTATCTTTATGTTAATATTCAGGAAGTCATATGGAGAAAAAGTTATCTTTGGTAGTTCCATATGTCAGCCAAATATATTTGTTACATTTTAGTGGGATTTGTTTCTTATTTTATGATATTTTAGACAATTTTGTCATGTTTGAAACTTGCAAGGGTCTAAAAATAATTTTCCCAAAACTTTGTAAGGCTTGGATAGGTACATCCAAACTTATGCTAATATTGTATGTGTGGTTTGTTAAAGTTTTTTATTTTTTGGGCTATTTTATAATTATGGAAAATGCAAGGATTAAATTGAAAAAATTGCAAAATTTTTTTCCAAAGCTAGCCATGCTTGGCCAAATCACTTGTGGAAATTAGTGTTTTTCATGCATTTTTAACATGTTTGGATACATTAGGGACTAATTAGCAAAAAGTGAAAAAATTATTCCAAGGCTAAGGTACTTGCCCAAGTGTTCCTTGCGATTTTTGGTATGATTTTCATGTTGATTTTGATGAGTTTGGTGTTTATTTGTGATATATAGACTATATAATAAAGTTAGAAAATTTTAGGGATCATTTAGGAAAATCATGCATTTTAAGGTTAAAATGGTCATTTGTATATGAAATTACCCATTTAGGCTATTTTGGTCATTTAAGAACATTTCAAGCATTTTTAACCATTTTGGGTAAAATGTAATTTTTAGAAAAATAAAGACATGATAGCAAGTTTTGCATTTTAGGTCATATTTGATATCAAAGCTACCCATTTACGGTAAAATTGTCATTTCGTATAGTTATTGACTCTTTTAAGGTACTGGGATACTTATATATCGAAGGTACTTCCTAGCATTATTTTAGTAATTTACCTTTGAACCGAGTCTTGTATGATCATCGAGATACTTCTATTTTGAAGGTGTATGATAAAGATAGGTTTATCTTTTTATAGTCATTAAGTGCTTTAAGGTATTAGGATACTTTCACATTAAAGGTATATCTCAGAGATGTTTTATTAATTTGCATTAGAACCATGTCTTTTATGGTCACTAGGATACTTCTATGTCTAGGGTGCGTAATAAGGTTAGGTTAGTCTTTTTATGAAGTTATTGAATCCTTTAGCATTACCAAGATACTTTAACATCAAAGATAGACCTTAGGGACATTTTAATAATATTCATTAAAACCAAGTCCTATGTGAGCATTGGGATACTTCCATGTTGAGAGTGCACAGTAGGAATAGGTTCATTCATTTATGATATCATCGAGTCCATTAGGTTATAGGGATACTTTTGACGTCGAAGGTATACATTTAGGACATTTTAATAATTTATTTTAGAGCTGACTCCTTTAAATTTATCGAGATACTTTCACGTCAAAGGTATACTTTAGGGAATATTTTGGTCTTTTCAACCAAACCTGAGTCCTTAGAGTCTACTTTTGTACTTTTTATCAAAATTATGTTTTAGGACAAATTTATTATTTCTTATAAAACTGGAAGTTTTAAAATTAAGGTAATGTCTCTTAAATAAATTAGTATGCAACATTTCTCCTAACATATGGAAGGGGTTCCGCAGACCATTTCATAACGAGATATCTTTTTAAACAAGAGAAAATTAGGATTTTTTGAATTTTGTAAAAATAAAACCTTTCGTATTCTTCCAGCCCTCTGGTGGGGTGTGAAATATATTTTAATTTTTAATACCTTTCATGTTCCTCTAGCACTCTTGCAGGCTGTGAAAGATAATGACAAAACCATTTGTGTTCCTTGAATACTCCAGTAGGGTATAGAAGATACTTTGATTTTAAAAAACATTGAAAGCTCGATTTTCTCAAACAAAGTAATAAATTTATTTCATAAAGTTTTATTTTGATATATAGGAATTATAATTAAATATAGGATGTTAAAACCAAAAAAGAGTCAAATTTTAAGTTAACATGTAAATAATAAGTACTGACTACCAAGTGTCATGAGAGGGATCAATCTTTACTCCTAATTGTAACTAACTCCTAGACCCTTTCATGTGATCTCTAGTATAAACATAGGCCTTGGAGTTTGTTTTCATAACCCTTGAAATACAAACTTTGATTACCTAGCCAAAATATTTGGTGGCGATTCCAAGATAAATAGTTGTTTCATAATGACTATTTAGGGTTAAGTTGATGAATGATTTATCTCGATGGCTCGATCCCAAAAAATAAAAAAATAACAAAGATATGGCCCTAAAAAATAAAAGATAATGATATATAGATATATACAGAAATGACGATATACCTACTTTTATGTCTGGCAAGTCAGGATTTATATCCCAGCCATGTTGTGAAAAACTAGGACTAGTGTTTGTCCAGTTTTACACTTTATGTCTTAATTTAGATGTTATTTTGCTAAGAAAATTTATTATTAATGTCTTAATTAGACAACAAAATCTAGATTTCACAAATCTAATTTTGTCTCAAATAATTAAATGTTTCAATTAAGTCCTCCATTCAAATTACCCTTACATTTGATTAAGTCATACTTAATTAAATCCCGAATTTAATCAGATCTACCTTGTTGTGTCTGACCCATTAGGTTCCCAACATGTTGGCAATGAACATAAATAATCTCATAAATGATGTTCATAGATCAAGAGCAAGATCTAGTTACCCATTGTGGCCGTCCAAATATTGAAGAAGTTAGTGTGACCTTAAAGAAATGTTTTAGTAACCAGCATCTCAGCATAATAAGGTTCTTTCACCATATATCCCAGATAGAATATAAGTATGGTGCAGTGTCTAACTAAACCTTTATCCATATTAGTTCTACCAACTCATGGTTAATGATTATGGATCTATGAGGAACTATTCCTTATAACCTTTTATGTTTTTAGCTAAGGACTTTAATCTAATTAACCATAGTTAAGAAAACTTGAGATATGTCTCTAATGTCACTCGAAGTGGTTAATCCTCTTTGGATCACTTATTCATCCACCATATGATTCATGCTATACCCAAAGCCATCCTACCATAAGCATCCATCTATTGTGACCTATTTCTAATGGAATCGAAGCATAACACTCCTTATTCGAGATGACCTAGTATTAAAAGTCAAAAGCGTATTATACATGACTGGCACATGAGGATATATTCCATAGACACTTGGTTGACTTATACCAAACGAAGTTCTCATTTGGGCCGTGTTTAGTGAACTTGTTTCCATAAAACAAGCACCATATGCTATCCCCAATTATCTCGTATACTTCAACCTCTATGAGAATAAAGGGTTGTATGCATCCAATGTATAGGGGCTTAGCATATACTAGTCTTTGTGCATTACCCATACCTTATCTTAACAATGTGATGACTATGAGCATTTTTAGAAATGCGACTTTGATGCATAAGGATCTTCTCATCATAATGGTTTACAAGCTTTGCAAAGTGTAGACACCTAATTTTATCCAGGTCTTTTCTTTGGTAATCCTAAAATATCCAAGATTGATAATTAGGTTATCATCTCGGTAAGGGTTAACTTTCTCCAGGTGGACTGGGTGTTTTCAAGACCTATTTGATCATATCTAAATGACCGCTCATGTTCGTGATAGAAAAATCCCATTTTGAGGGCCATAGAGAACGAATCTTAGATAAAAATCAAATATCAGGGTATGAAATTAGCTTTTAATTTATACTTGCGAATTTTTGAAATTCGTTTCTTCATATGATGTTACGGTCAAATTTCCTGTTTTTAGGAATTTTTTAAGAATTTTTTGTGAAATTTTGGGAGTTAACTATCATATGTTTTTACCAATACCGTGTAGTATTTAAGTCGATAGTTACCTTTGAAAAATAAAAAATCTTCAAGAAAAAATTTGTTTCGGCATTTTATACCATGAGGTGTGAAATCGGTAAATTTATTCATTAATTTAAAATTTTTCACAGTACGACTAGTATTATGCTCATGAATTTTTTTGTAAAATTTGTTTTGGATTTTAACTTTCCATCTTCATTATTTTATCAATTAATATTTCAAATAATATGTTTAATTCAACTCATTCTTTAAATATTTGAATGTATGTTTAGATTTTTCTTAGTTCCAAAATATTAACCTTTTCTTATTTGTAAAACTTTTTATCAAATTTTTCAAAGTTTAGAATTTTAAATATTTTCACATATTTCAATAAAATAGCTTGAATACAGATTTTTTAAATTCCAATTCAATTTTTATGAAGTATAATTTTTGTACATAAAGATTTTTACTTGTAAAATTCTACGAGTTTGTAATTTTTAATTGCCTTTTTCTTGCACATAAAATTTCTCAAAAAACTTTTTTGGAACTTTTATTTGGAAACATAACTAATTTTATTTTTTTAATGGGCCAAAATATATTTTTTCCATTTCATGGGCTTTAAAACCGAGTAATTTTCTTAACAAGCCCAATAAGCCCATTAACTTTCCCACAAGCCCATTTTTGTTTTCTAACAAGCCCAACGAGCTTATTTTGATTAAATTTTGAATTAAATTTTTTATGTCAAATTTTATTTCTTGAACACATAATTTTTACTTTGTTACAATTTAGTCCCTATAATTTGTTTATATCCAAATTAGATTTTTTTTTCTCATCTTCATGTTTCTAAGTGATGATGTCATGCATGATATTATCATGCAAAATGAAAAATATGTTAATAAAACCTTATCGAAAACTAGAAAATCTAAAAAAAATTGATAAAAATAAATAAATAAATAAATAAAGGAAATTCTAGAAAAGCTTAGAACCATTCAGGCAAAGGGTTTTCATCAGCCCCTTGGCCGATTCTCTTCCTCTTAAATAAAGGGGAGAATGTTCATTCAAGGAAGGTTGGGCTCCATAGCAAAAAAAAAAACCAAAAAAACCTTTTTTAAAAGTTTTTCAAGCTTTTTAGGTAAATTCACTTGGAAAACTTTTGATTTTTGTTTTTTTCAAGCTTGTTTCCTTCTTTTAGTGAGCTTTGTGACTACTTGAGCTATGGATTTTGATCCATATATGGAAGTTATGATCAAAATTTCATGATTTTGTAGCTATATTTAATTTTTATTAGCAATAAGTTTATTTCTCATTAAGATAATTTGTGTTTATTAATAGAAATAATGTTATTTTCATATGTATATTTTTTATGCTCTTTTTTTTTAGCATTTTCTTCTTGATTTATGTTGATATGTTCATGATTTATCATGATTTTATGTACATTTAAGCTTGGTAGAAATTAGGATATGCATTTATATCAATATCTATGAATTTATGTGATTAAAAGAATTATTTTTGGTTGTTTTTAAGGGCTAGCCAAATACAATGATGTCCTTTGATGGGGTTAATTTCTTGTTCTTGTGATATTTTGGACTATTTTCCAATGTTTGAAATATGCAGGCACCCAAAAATAATTTTCCAAAAATTTTCAAGGCCTTCGAAAGGTATTTTCATGCTTGGTTGAAACTAACAAGGACAATTTTTTGATATTTTGAATTTTTTAGGTTATTTTACAATTATGGAAAGTTTAGGGACCAAATTAAAAAAATTGAAAAAATTTCTTTCAAAGCCATCCACGCTTGGCTAAATGCTCTATGCACATTTAGGAGTGTTTTCACACATTTTAAACATGTTTAAATGCATTTCATACATTTTTAACCTTTTATGGGTCATTTGTAATTTTAAAAAGTTTAAGGTCCATTTGCAAAACTTGAAAAATATTGTTCCAAGGCAAACAATACTTGATTGAATGTTCCTTATGACTTTTGGTATGCTTTCCATGTTTATTTTGATGTATTTGATGTTTGATTTTGTATTTTAAATCATATAGAGAGTATATTGCAAAAATTTTTCCATGGCTATCTAGGTTTGGCCATATCTAGTTAAGACCTTCATAGATTTTTCATGTATTTTTGACATGTTTAAATATATTTCATTCATTTTAACCTTTTAAGGGCCTTTTTATAATTTTAACAAGTTTAGAGGCATATTTGTAAGAAGTGAAAAATTTGTTCCAAGGCCGAAGACACTTGGTCGAAGCTTCCTTGTAATTTGTCATGTGATTTTTGTGATGATTTGGATGTGTTTGATGTTATATTTTGTGTTTCATGTCATATAGACACTAAATTGTAAAAATGAAAAAATTTCTAGGCCATAAAAGTTTGTCTGAATGCTTCATAAGCCTTTGAGGATGTTTTTCATGCATTGTAACATGTTTTCATGCATAGTATATGTTTTTTAAACTTTAAGGATCTTTTCATAATTTTGTAAAGTTAAGGGACTTGTTTGTAAAAGGTAAAAAAATTGTTCTAAGGTTAGGACTATTTAGCCGAACACTTTTAATGATATTTGACATGTTTTCCTTGCTAATTTTGGTGTGTTTAATGTTGTTTTGCAATATTTGTTTCATATAGGGACTATTTTGTAAAGTTAGAAAAGTTTAGGGATCGTTAAGAAAACCTTGCATTTGTATGGTTAAAAAGGTTTTTTCTCATATCTAATTACCCATCAAAGGTATTTTGGTTATTTAGGAATATTTCTAGCTTTCTTAACCATTTTGTGGCTAAAATGTAATTTTGATAAATTTAGGGACCTATTAGTAATTTTTGCATTTTAGGTCATTTTTGTCATGTAAGTTACCCATTTAGGGCAAAATTCTCATTCCATATCATCATCGAGTCCTTTAGGTTTACCGGGATGCTTATATGTCAAAAGTACACCTTAGGGGCACTTTAGTAATTTAACCCATAATCGAATCCTTTATGATCACCAGGATACTTTCATGTTGAAGGCGTATAAAGGGATAAGTTCATCATTTTATAAAGTTATCGAGTCCTTTAGGTTATTGGGATACTTTAATGTTGAAGGTAAACCTCATTTTAGTAATTTGCATTACAACTAAGTCCTATGTGATCACCATGCATAGTAGGAATAGTTTCATGATAATATCAAGTCCTTTAGGTTACCGAGATAATCTCATGTCGAAGATATACCTTAGAGACATTTAGGTAAGTTACCTCAGAACTGAGTCCTTTAAAGTCACCAAGATACTTACAAATCGAAGGTATACTTTAGGGGTACTTAAGATAAGTTTTATTATAAAATCAAAATTTTTAAAATTAAGACAATGTCTCCAAGTTAAAGTAATACATGGAATATCTCCCAGAACATGGAAAGGATTTCATGAATTATTGTAATGACAAAATATCCTTTCAAAAACAAAAAAAAAAATTAAGATTTTTCTGATTTTGAAAAAATAAAACCTCTAGTGCTCCTCTGGCCCTCTAGTGGGGTGCAAAATATATTTTGATTTTTAAAACCTTTAGTAATCCTCCGACTCTCTGGTTGCATGCAAAAGATAAGGATAAAACCTCTCATATTCCTCTAATCCTTTGGTGGGATGAGGAAGATATTTTGATTCCCAAAAATATTAAAAATCTAATTTTCTCATACAGAATAATAAATTTGTCATAAAGTATTATTTTGAAGTATAGGAATTACAATTAAATACTAGTTATTGAGATCGAATAAAAATCAAAATTTTAGTTCATATGGGATTAATAAGGTATTGATTACAAAGTGTCGTAAGAGAGACCGTTCCTTACTCATGATTACAATTGACTTCCAGACACTTTCATATGATTTTTGGTATTATTGCAGACTTCAAAGTTTGTTTTTATGGATTTTGTAACCCTCAAAATATAAATTTTATTAGGTGACTAATCTCACCTAGCCAAAATAGATTTGTGGTAACTTTCAAGACAAATGGTCATTTCATAACAACTATTTATGGTTAAGTGAGCAATTCATCTCGATAACTTATCCCAAGCACAAGAAATATGAAAAATAAAAATGATATCGCCCCCTAAAAAATAAAAAATAATTATACATAGATATATATAGGAATAAAGGGTATACCTACCTTTTAAGTCGACTGGTTAGATTCGTATCTAGGCTATGTTGCGATAGCTTGGCAACTCCACTAGGGAAAGTTAGAGAGTTAGGCCTAAAATTCATCATGTCTTAATTAAATTTTAATTAATTCAGTCTCAACCAGTATTTAACTATAATTCCAGTATTTTCAAAAATAGTCTTAATTATATTTTTTATTTATATATTGTTTATATTTTTTTCTAACCTTTTTGTTTCCTTTGCAGCATTTTTGTTGGACATTTAGGATGGTGTTTTATTATTTTTGAAAGAGTCGAGTCATAAAAGTTTTGTTTGTTCCCTTTCACACACTATGCAAATGCATACCATTAGACTCTTCTCCAGACATATAGAGGAGGCATAGTTACCCAATATTTTAAGAAGGTGGTCAAGTAGCTCTGCCTTCTAAGGTGTTAACCTCTGTTTGGGCCAGCAAAAAACTTACTAGGTGTAAATTCCTATGCCTGCTTGAGGTGTTAGCTTCGTTACGGTCATGGACATAAACCCGTGATGGGTAAGGATTAGGGTACCTCGTCAGTTATTTTTGAACTCGGGGAGCAACTTGAGAATCAGTTTAGATGTTCACTCCAAACTTCATGTAATGAACTGTAAGGGCCTCACCTAGTTAGAGCTATATTTGATTCTAGAAGTTCCCGAATTAGACACACATGGGGAAACGCTTCTAACCTTTTATTCTTATAATTTAATTTTCTTGATATAATAAATGCACATTGTGTTGCTATGATAAATTTTATTTTTATTTTATTTATTTCTTGCCTTGATTTGCCATATTGTGATAAATTTTCTCAGAGTAATTTTTGGTAGTTTTTATTTCATTCTTAAACAAAAATTTTTATAATTGAAAAGATGGACTTCATGGATTCTTTCTTAAGTAAAAAAAAAAGAAGAAGAAATCTCTTTTCAAAAAAATAAAAATAAATCAAATAATAATAAAATGAAAAAAGAAGTCAAGAAAAAATGAACAAAAAAACAAAAAGAAGAGAAAAAAATCAAAATCAAAATCAAATTGATTAAATTTTTTAAGCCTTCGGGTTGTTAAAAAAAAAGAAAAAATATAGTATTGGAATTTTTCCTTTTCAATTTTTGCACGACATTTATATCCCATGAAAACTTTTAAATTCATTCGTATCTATAAAGTTCACATAATCATTTGTTTATATGTCCATGCATTCATAATCTCCATGATGTGTTAAATTCATTCCATTTACTGCATTTTAAGGATCAAGACATGGACGATAATTTAGAGGCAAGAATTAGCAAGTTAGAGTCTATCCATGAAGTGTACGGTCATGAAGCCTGAGCAATAAAAACTTTGCCTGATAGGTTAGTGAAAATGGTCAAGGATCTATATAGGATAAAAGACGAACTTTATCGAGGAGCATTTTTACCCTTGATGAATCCAGAAAAGCCAAGTCTAGAAGATCAATTGGAAGCCTGAATAAATACCTTGAAAGGAATAGTCTAGGGAATAGGGCATGAGATCGAAGAGATAAAGGAATGATTGTCTAAACTGGCAAAATCAAAGATCTATTGGGTGATCCCCAAGAGATACCAATAAATTTAACCCACCCTTTGGCATTTGAAGACTCAAAGACTAGATTGAGTATACTGTTATACAAAGATTCCAATCCCTAGTTTATTCACATGAGTGAAGCAAAGCCATCCAATTTTGCACACCTACAAATTAGCTTGCCCTTTAACTTTATTGGTCTTCCCAGTGTACCTCTTCATCTTTTGGTGCCCATACTATGAAAAGGCCATGAAGGAATTACCAATTTGATTTGATCCAACTAACCCATAAAGAATTGTACTTTTTTTTGTTCTAAAATGAGCTCATTCTTCTTAAGTACATTCCTTCCTAAGAACCCCTTATCCTAAATGCTATGACATTAATGCACATTGCAGCTACCATACAAGGTTATGAGGACATTCTATAGAAAAATGCATTACATTCAAGAGAGAAGTTCAAAACCTACTCAATGTCGATGTATTTTGGGTCAAACCAAAGTCAAATGTTGTTGCTAGACTCTTGTCCCATTATTGGAAGCATTAAAATGTTGAGGGGCAATAAAGTGATTATGGAAATAATTTTTTGGCTACTTGGTGGGCTTTGTAAATAAAGTGTTCAAAAAGAGTGATTAGGATCTGCAAGGGTTCCTTAAAAGCATTAGCATACCTAGAAAATCAAGTGTTGGCAATAGCAGTCCTTTTTATTACTTTTTCATTTTGAACCCTAAAAATATGGTTTTGTATGCCAACAGAGAATTAAATAAATCAAAGGGTTTTGGTTGATGAAACAATGGTGTTGAATCATGACTCAAATGCCTCAAATTTTTTCCCTTATAATAATCTCTGTATTTGGTATTTAGCCAATTGTTTGGCATCAATCTATTCTGTCAAATGCTGCACCATTCATTAATTTATATATCAATTTTTTATTCATTGATAATCATACAAGGATTCAAATATCAATTTTTCATTCATTAACAATCGTACAAAAATATAAAGATTAGTGCTAATAAGATATATGCATATTCAAGCAAACTAATTTAAGAATTTTTTGCATTCAAGGTGGAATAACATACAGTCACTTGATGGAAGATACTACACAACAGGAAGAAATGCAAGAACAAATGATAGGGGAGCCAATTCACTAATAGCTAGAAGGTACTATTGACACTTTTACCAAGACATCCAGAGAAATATAAGCAAAAGGACCTTCGGCTAATATTCAAGATACACAGATGGAAAATACCTAAAATATGCAACAAAATGTGCCTGCATCTAGTCCACCACTAGCCATTAACATTAATCTTGATACTCTCCCATAAAAGGAAGGTGTAAGAACCATTGTAAGAGAAATTGGTAGTCTTTAACCTTGACTAGAAAGAAAGGCATGAATTATAGCTGATTGAACCCATGACCACAAAAAGTTAAGAAAGTGAAGAAATCCATTCTTGTTGTGTCCTCACCTTAATCTTTCATTACTTAATAGCCTCAACATAGTCAGATGATCCCTTCTATCCCAGCATAGCTTAGAAAGCCTCCCTAACTAAAGTGGCACAATCGAATGCTAGGATGCAACATTTTTTGTCAAAAGATCTCATCAACTAATGCATGCTATTCAATGTGAGAATAATTTGGATCCAGCATGGTTGGCTGGGGAATCACAAACTAATACGAATTCTAAATTGAATTGATTGGATAATTCTTTGCTTTGCAATGAGCTTTTGGATTATCCTTCCTGCTAAAGAATTCAATAAAAAATCAATTCTCATATAGTGGCTGTGCTTATAA
>JBBYHL010000004.1:1367255-1406965 GCA_038381835.1 Adansonia madagascariensis
CAATGAGCTTTTGGATTATCCTTCCTGCTAAAGAATTCAATAAAAAATCAATTCTCATATAGTGGCTGTGCTTATAATGCAACTGAGGTAACAAGAAATAACTACACGTATTGTGAAATTTTTAAGCATAAAAACTTAGAGTTCGATACACGTCCTGATGTTCCATATTCAACTTTTAAAAAAGTATTTTTCGTTGTTAGACCGATTATGAAGGATTAAAACTCTGCAGAATTTTCTCGATGATAAAGTTCAAGTTTTAAGCTCTTTTATTGTCACACTGTAATTGTTATGCTCTAAAGGGCATAGATAGTTTGTTCTCTATTGGTTTCTTTTTTTAAGATTGTTTGATGCTCTTAAATTGTTGTTTATCCCACTATTAACAACTTGTTCATATGATTAGTTACAACAAAGAAGTGAAAACTACCTTGCTTGAAAAGTATTCTAAGGCCATATTATCAAGAAAGATTTATATATAGCTTCCATGGAACCAACATATGGTCTTTTGCAATAACACTTGGCCAAATGTGTTGCTTAGATCTATGTTAAAACACATCCCAGATGAAAGGAAAAGGCAAATTCCTTTAGAAGATTCCCTTGAAGGAAAGTAAATTACAAGCCCTTAAGGATGCCAATCCGATAAAATTTGATGAGTTGATAGGACAATTAGTCTAAAGGTCATCGACCTTATGGTAGTATGCCAATCAAGGGCAATTTCTAATTAACTTTAAAATTTTATATTTTTTTAAAAAAACTGAGAATTTTAAAATAAATTTTGGTTTATAAATAGTGTACATCCTATCATAGACCATGGATTTTGTTAATAATGATTTTTGGCATCTAGGATAATGTGAACATTTTGAAAAAAATTTTTTTGGTAGGTGATTACCATTAGGTTGAACTCTCCTAAAAAGGTCATTCACTTCCATTTATATGATTGTCCTAGACATTCAACCATTGACCTTTCACACCTAAATGTTCTTCTTTTGGATTCTTTAAAGGTTGAATATATATGTAATGCTCCTAAAAGATTAAAATGATTGTTTAACATGTGTTAAAACAATATTTTGATATTTCTTACATTCATTTGGATAACATTTTGCCATAACTTTCATGAAACTTCTTCAAATCCTTGATTTAGGAAGAATAAGAGTAAAAATGAGCCAAAAACATCGTTTTCTCTTGGATAAAACCTTTTTAATTCAATGCTTATTAAATAAAATGTGAGATCAAAGATTTTCCCATGCTAATTCATTTTCCTTCTTAAAGGCTCAACCAGAACCAATATTTATTGGTGGCTTCAGAGTTGATAATTTCAAGGGGCATTTCATTAAGCCTAAATGTTGACAAAAAAAAGACAAAAAGAAAAAGAAAAAAATGTTTGAAAAATTGAGTGCAATATCATTTTATTGAAGTCCTTAAAATGATTTTAGAATGAAAATTATCTATTCTCTAAGTGAATGCTTGTCAATTCAAATGGCTTTGTTTGAAATGTAAAAAAAGGCTATCTTTCTTTATCCTTTCGTAGATATAGAAAATTACTTCTTTTACAGTCCTCTTTGAGCTTGATGAAGTATTCCTTCTAAAAACCCCAATCAAGGATCATGCTCTACACTGGGGGGCAATGTGAAGCAAAGCTTCAAGATCAGAGGGAGCAAATTTCATTCTGAAGTTATGAAAAGAACAAGTCTCTTTTCATTAGGAAAATTTTGAAGATTGATTAAAGTTTAAATCTTGAGTTCCTTCAAAATGAGAAAAAAAAGTTCAAATCTCAAGTTCTTTCAAAATGAAAATGAAAAGTTCAAATTTCGAATTCCTTCAAAGTGAATAATAAAGAAACCAAGATAAAGAAAGAAATAGAAAGAAGAAGAAAAAAATGAAAGCAAGAAAGAAATAAAAAAATAAAAATGTGCTTTATCTTGGAAGGTATACCAAATAAGAGTTCTTCTAAAAAAATCATCTTTGATTCAATTACCCTCAAATACTTGATTTAGGCTTATTTATCCTTTCTTTTTAAACCTCAAACCATGGCCTACGTTATGTACCTACAGAGTTCATTTTGATCAAGCATAGCTATTTAAGCTGTCAAGTCATTCCTAGGAAATTCTTTAAAAATTCATTTTTTTCGATGATTTTTAAGTCCTCAAGAATATGGTAGGGCAATCAATTTGAAAAAAAATATATAAAAAAGAAAAATGAATAAGGTAAGGTGAAAACCCAAAAAGGGCAGTCTAGAACAAACTTAAAGGCCTTGAAATTACTCCCAAACCGACAAAGATAGCCATTAATAGAAAAAAAACTCTTCATTGTTAATTCAAAAATGATCTCAGACATCTAGAAATCTTATGACATTAGCAACAGACTAAGTCAAATGCCTAAATATTTTCTTTCAAGATAACCTTTCAGAACCTTCATGTCCAACCTTAGAAATTGGTGTTTACCAAAGACCTTCTAAATTAACCCTTTTAGACTTAGTGTTTACTAGCATTAATTTAACACCTGTTGAGCTATTGTATTTGAAGATTAAAAGGATGTTATAGCTTGACTATCAGCCTTTCAAGCAACTTCTATGAAAGGAGCATCCACTTGAACTTGATCTTAATAAACTATGACTTATACCAATTTCTTTAAATCAAATTTTTGTAGTGCCACCTTATTTGTGCCTCTAAATTCATTTCCTTATCTTATTCAAAGATGTCCCAAATAGTGATCATCAGTCATAAGAAAACCGTGACATCAAAAGATGAAGATGGCATATCCATTATCCTTGATATTGGAAAATTAACGATTGAAATTATTTTGAACTTTCCATATCTTTTGATCAAGTAGATCCTTTCCTATGTTAAAATGAGAAGGTGATCTCGTTTGTAAATCCTAAAATTTAGATGAATTTTGATAATTCTCATAATTTTAATGGGATTACTTGAATATGCCAACGAAATGTTGACTCTTATCCAATTTCAAAAAGTTATATCCTTAAATTGATAAATATTAATTCTATATTCGATGACTTTTCAAGAAAAATCAAATAATTCTCAGACTCCTTCAATCAAGATTGGAAAGAAGATTTTATAGGGCAAACATGAAATTGCCTTTCAATAACTCAAACATTTAACAAGCCATCATAAAGAAAAGAAATTGGCAAAAATAAGGCTCAAATCGGTAAGGCATTACCAATATATCAAAAATTAAATAAGAAAAAAATTGGTACAATAAAGCTCAGTTTGATGAGCCTCACCAACATGATATTTTGAATTCTATGGCCTCTTTATTTGATCTTGTGAAAGGTAGGTAAAAAAAGCTTTAAGTCAACTTCATCTAATTAAGTAGAAGGATCGGTGGAGTTTTATTTATTGACTTTACTTGGTTAGGAATGAGTGGAGTTAGATGGCCTTTTCATTTGATCTTATGAAAGGTAGGTGAAAAAGGCTTTACATCAACTTTTTCGATTAGCCAAAATGATCGATGTAGTTTTTATTTGTCAACTTCACTTGGTTCAAAACTGATGGAGTAAAATGGCTTCTTCTTTTGATCTTGTGAAAGGTAGGTGAAGAAGGCTTTAAGTCAAGTTTGCCCTATTAAGTAGAAGGATCAATAGAGTTTTATTTCCCAACTTCACTTTGTTAGAATTCATGGAGTAAAATGGCCTCTTAATTCTATCATATGAAAATAGGTGAAGAAAGCTTTAAGTCAACTTCATCTGATTAAGTAGAAGGATTGGCAAAGTTGTTCTTTGTTACCTTCACTTAGTTAGAAACCAGAGGAGGAAGATAGACTCTTCATTTGATCTTTTGAAAGATAAGTGAAGAAAGCTTTAAGTTAACTTCATCCACTTAAGCAAAAGGATCAACAAAGTGTTATTTGTTAACTTCACTAGTTAACAACAAGTAGAGTAAAATGGATTTTACATTCAATCATATGAAAGGTAAGTGAAGAAAACTTTAAGTCAACTTCATCTGATTAAGTAGAAAAATCGGCAAAGTTTTATATGTTAACTTCACTTGGTTATGAACCAGTGAAGTAAGATGGCCTCTTCATTCAATCCTATGAAAGATAAGTGAAAAAGGCTTTAATTTAACTTCGTCTGATTAAGCATAAGGATCGGTAGAGTTATTATTTGTCAACTTCACTTAGTTAAGAACCAAAAGTGTAAGATGGCCTTTTCATTAGATCCTATGAATGATAGTGGAAGAAGGCTTTAGTTAACTTTATTTTTATTAAGCAAAAGGATCGACAGAGTTGTTATTTGTCAACTTCACTTGGTTAGGACCAATAAAGTAAAATAGCTTCTTTATTTGATTTTATGAAAGGTAGGTGAAGAAGGCTTTAAGTTAACTTCATTTGATAAAGTAGAAAGATCAACAAAGTTTATCTAGGTTTTCTTCATTTAGTAGGAAATAATAAAGTTGGCTTGCAAAAAAGCCTAAGAGTAGCTGATGGCTTCATCTTTGTGAAATTAGCACCAAAATATTGAAAGCCCAAAAGTAGATGATGGCCCAGGCCTAGTCAAAATTGCCATTGAAATGGAAAGCTTAAGAGTAACTGATGGTTCTGCCCCTGTCAAAGTTAGCACCAAAATGAAAAAGCCCTAAAGTAGATAATAGCCTTCGCCTTGTTAAAATTGGCATTGAAATGAAAAAGCCCAAGAACAGCTGATGGTTCTGACCCAGTAAATTTGGCTCCAAATATAAAAGGCCCAAAAGTAGTTGATGGTTTTGTTTTGGTGAAATTGGCACCAAAATATTAAAAGCCTAGGAGTAACTGATGGTTTCACCTCAGTGAAATTGGCACCATAATTGGAAAGCCCAAGAGTAGTTGATGGCCAGGCCTAGTCAAAATTGGTATTAAAAGGTAAAAGCCCAATGCAGTTGGTTTGGTAGAAAACCAATATAGTTAGCCCAAAAATATTTTTGTATGAGAGCTTATCATGGCCTAAACAAAATCGTGTCTATTTAGTCTTTGCCCTATTCCTGATCTTCAGCAATGGTTAAAGAAGGGTAGTTGTGGACACCTAATTTTGTTCAAGCCTGTTCTTTGGTAACCTTAAAATATTTGATATCGATAATTAGGTAATCATCTCGATAGGGGTTGACTTCCTCCAGGTGGACTGAAAGTTTTCAAAAACTATTTGATCATATCTAAATGACCACTTATGCACATGATAGAATAATTATCATTTCAAAAGTCATAAAGAATGAATCTCAGATAAAAAAAGACAAATATCAAGGTAAGAAATTAGCTTTTAACTTTAAAATTATGAAATTTGGAATTTGGATTTTTTTTTTGCATATGATGTTACGGTCAAATTTCCCATTTTTTAAATTTGTTTAGATTTTTTAACGAAATTTTGAGAGTTGATTATAGTATATTTTTACAGATACTTGTGTAGTATTTGTGTCGATACTTACCTTGAAAATTTAAAAAAAAAAATCTTCAAGAAAAATTCATATTGACATTTATAACATAAGACATCAAATCACTAAATTTATTCGTTAATTTTGAATTTTTCAGAGTACCGTAAGTGTAATGCTCACAAAATTTTTTTAGCAAAATTTATTCCAAATTTTATATTTTCATCTTTATTATTTTATAAATTAATATTTTAAATAATATGTTGAATTCAATTCATTTTTGTAAATATTTGACTACATTTTTGGATTTTTCTCGATTCCAAAATATGAACTTTTTCTTATCTGTAAATTTTTTAGAGTTTAGAATTTTAAATAGTTTCATATATTTCAATAAAATAGCTTGACTATAGCTTTCCAAAATTCTAATTCAGTTTGATGAAATATAAGTTTTCTCAGCAAGGATTTTGCTCGTAAAATTTTATGAGTTTAGAATTTTTTAGTTGCCTTTTTCTTGCACATAAAATTTTTCAAAATTTTATTTTGGAAACTTTATTAATTTTATTTTTTTTAATGGGTGAAAATATCTAATTTTCATTTCATGGACTTTAAAACCCAATAAGTTTCTTAATAGGCCCATTAACTTTCCAACAAGCCTATTTTTGTTTTTTATCAAGCCTAACAAGCTTTTTTTGACTAAATTTTTATGGCCAATTTTATTTCTTAAACACATCACTTTTAATGTGCTACAACCTAGTCTCTATAATTTGTTTTTGTTCAAATTCGATTTTTTTCTCATCCTCAAGTTTCAAGATGATGATGTCATGCATGACATCATCATGCAAAATGACAATTATATTAATTAAACCTTATCAAAAATTAAAAGAAATCTAAAAAGAGTGATAAAAATTAAAAGAATGAATAAATTAATGAAATTGGTAGAAAAGCCTAGAGCCGTTCAGCCAAGGGGTTTTCATCAACCCTTGGACGATTCTCCTTCTTTTAAATAAGGAGAAGATGTTCATTTAAAGAAGGTTGGGCTCTATAGCAAAAAAAACACACAAAAAAACTTAGCTTTTTTTTTAAGGTTTTCAAGCTTTTTTGGTAAATTCAATTGGAAAACTTTTGATTTTTGTTTATTTCAAGCTTGTTTTTTCCTTTTAGTGAGCTTTATGACTACTTGAGATTAAGGGTATTTTGGTTATTTGGGAATATTTCTTGCACTTTTAGCCATTTTGGGGTTAAAATGTAATTTCAATAAATTTAAGGACCAATTAGCAATTTTTGCATCTTAGGTCATTTTTGTCGTATAAGTTACTTATTTAGGGTCAAATTCATCAAGTCTTTTAAGGTTATCGAGATATTTATATGTCAAAAGTACACCTTAGGTGTGTTTTTGTAATTTACCCTAAGACCGAGTCTTTTATGATCATCGGGATACTTCTATGTTGAAGGTGCATAATAGGGATATGTTTATTATTTTATGAAGTTATCGAGTCTTTTAGGGTTACTAGGAAACTTTAATGTCGAATGTAGACCTTAGGGACATTTTAGTAATTTATATTAGAACTAAGTCCTACGTGATCACCGAGTTACTTCTATGTCAAAGGAGCACAGTAGGAGTAGGTTCATTTTGCTATGATAATATCGAGTCTTTTAGGTTATCGGGATACTTTCATGTCAAAAGTATACCTTAGAGACATTTAGGCAAGTTACCTTAGAACTGAGTCCTTTACAATGACTAGGATACTTATAGGTTAAAGGTGTACTTAGGATAAGTTTTATTATAAAATTAACATTTTTAAATTAAGGCAATGTCTCCAAATTAAAGTAATACATGAAATATCTCCCAGAATATGGTAGGGGTTCGTGAATTATTATATCATTTTAAAAACAAAAAAATTAAGATTTTTATGAATTTTAAAAAAATATAACCTTTCATATTCCTTTGGCCTTCCGATGGGGTGTGAAAGATATTTTGATTTTAAAACTTTAACCTTTCGACTTCCGGTGGGGTGTGAAAGATAATGATAAAACCTTTCGTATTCCTCTAATTATCTAGTAGGGTGTAAAAGATATTTTGATTTTCAAAAATATTGAAAACTTGATTTGCTCATATGGAATAATAAATTTGTTTCATAAAGTGTTATTTTGATATATGGGAATTATAATTAAATACCAGATATTGAGATCGAAACAAAATCAAAATTTTAGTTAACACGAGATTAATAAGGTACTTAATTACCAGGCATCGTAAGAGGAATTGTTCTTTACTCGTGATTGTAATTGACTATCAAACCCTTTCATATTATATCTGGTAAGAGGAATTGTTCCTTACTCGTGATTGTAATTGACTCTCAAACCCTTTCATATTATATCTGGTATCATCACAGACCTTAAAGTTTGTTTTTAAGGGTTTCATAACCCTTGAAATACAAACTCTAGTAGGTGACCAATCTCACCTAGCCAAAATAGATTGGTGGTGATTCCAAACCAAATGGTCATTTTGTAATAACTATTTAAGGTTAAGTCGAGTAAGTAATTCATCTCGATGACTTGTCCCTAAGCATAAAAATAATAAAAATAATAATGATATGGCCCCTATAAAAATAAAAATGCTGATAAATAGATATATCTAGGAACAAGAAGTGTACCTACCTTTTAAGTTGGGCTAGTCAGGATTTATGTATGGGGCCATGTTGTGACACAAGGCCATTATGTTTCAAAGGCTTTATCTAACTAGTGTTTGCATGAGTGTTAATCATGCAGGTAACATAAAGGAAAACCTATGTTACTTTAAGCTTTGTAACATGTATGATGTTATTGACCATGTATCTCATGTCCTAATCCAATTAGTTCAAAGGCATACACCAACATCTCCCACTTGCACTTGAAGCCATCATATTGCTCTATGTGGAGTATATGTTAATTCATTAGGGATAATCTCTATTATCAAGTCATCGACCGTTTGGACCTCAACGAGATTGTTAGTCCATTCATATGGCCCAATTGTCATACAACTATTAAAATCAACTTATTAGCTCAATAGCTAAAGATCCAAAACTAATCATTTTCGAAGCCTTAGAAAAATGATTTGTTTAATGGTTTTCAGATACAAATATGTAATCTCTCTAGTTTGGAACTCTTTCCAAAATTACATCGTATTATGTATTATAGTTTGTCACTTATTCATGAATATTGACCTTTAATATCTCGTGAATGCTCCCATTGAATCTTACATGTGCAAGATTCTTATGGGGAATCTAATTCAAAACTCCTTTTGAATTCAATTTGGCCTAGGCCATAAAATATCAAGCATATGTAAATCCAGTATGAATTATGTGATAGGCCAAGTTGTAGAACAATTCTACCATGATTTATTAAATGAAGAAATAGTATGGCATATATAGGCTAACATAAACATAAATATATGTTCATAACATATTTTAAAATAATATCCTCATATTCGGCGATGATTGCAAAAATAGAACATCTAAGTGTCCAATAATAAATCATAAAAGTTTCATAAACTTTCTTAGATGAATCAGCAAGCCTGATCTATATCAACTGGGTTGCTTTCTCTATGTTAGCCATCATTATACAATTGCAAGTTTGTGTTTGAAAATATAGAGATCGTAACATAGAACAAATTCTATGATATCTTAAAATAAATAAGGTTTTAAAAACATTTAGAAGGCAAGTTTTGATCAATATCTTTAAAATTGCCTTTTTCATGGTCTATCTTCACTACTCCTTTTCTTATATTCTTACAATATGTCACACATATTTAAGTGCCAACATCTGGGCATCGTATACCAAGAGAAGTGAATAAATCTCAAAACATTCTATCTACAAAACTTTTATAAGCTTCCTACCTAATCACATCAAAATATTCCTTGCAATCTTTACTCCATTAATCTAGCTCTCCATAAATATGGCATGTGTCTTTAACATTTCATTTGTTTTTCTTCATATGAAAGTATTACATGGATCCTAATCCATCACACATCTAATATGCTTAAGTCTTGAAATATATCCTATCACATGAGACCTATTTAGGCTACCTTTTGACATCTTGCTTAGGAACAATTCTTAGGCATGTTGAATCTCTCACTATGGTTATTCTTATCGAATTATTCAATAAAGTTTTAAATGTTTTCAAGAGCACTGATTGCCACTTACCTCTTTCAAAGTTTAGGTGTTTTACTAGTCATCATCTCAATGTGGCTAGATCAAGTTCATCTTTATAAACTCAATAAGCTACTCTAACCTAGTGGACTTCTCTTAGATATGCCATTGGATTTGTATTAAGACAATCTTAACACTGTGGGACTAGATAATGGAGTTTAGCCTAGTCAACTTATTAGCATAAAGTGTGCTACTTAGTGACAAATTTGTAGTCATTTTTAATTGTTTATATCGTATATGAATTCAGAACATATTTAATGTCCGTAACATACATAAGATAATCATTTTCTCAGGTTTTAAAACCAAAATGATTATTGCTCATTGTTTTGCATCATTATAACCCTTAATTATAATATGAGAAGTTCAACATTTGAATCCTTTTAATGAGCTAGGACCCTTTTCATTCATACATAACCTTAAGGATAGCACAACAAGCTATGTAAGAACTAATTGAGTAGGTAACTTAGCTTACCAATTGCATCTATATACAACTCCTAGATCAATTAAATGGTAACTCTTTACCCAAATACATCATATATATTTCACCTAACTATCACCTCTAAAATTGTGGGGTTAAGTTCATAAGCATCTAGACAACATAACTTTAGTTGAGTAAGACGCATTAATTATAAATCAAGTAGCTTAGGTGGAAGGGACCTTAGGGACGGCCCAGTAAACCCCCGTGGCTGAAACTTGGGTATCTTGTTAAATCTAATAGAAGGCATCTTATCATGCTCTGGCATGGACTCAATATTTTATTAGGGATATCTTTTGTCAAATATTATTTAAGTCTCACTGATTTTTTTTGATTGACATGGCATTGGCATTTATTTTAAGTGCATAGATATCATTTATATATATCAACATAAAATAAATCTATCACATGCAATCTATTGGAATAATTATGGACTTTCATCGAAACTAGTTTCCTTGAGCCATTAGGAAACTAGGTGGTCAATTTCCTGAGGATACCAATTGTATATCACAAAAGTCTTTGTGGTAATCTCCTTGGACTTCATCCTGGCACCATCTCCTTTACATCTTGGAGTACATAAATTCTCTAATACTAAACTAATCCTAGATCTTTAACTATGTAATAATTACATGAGTTTATAGAAACCTCGAGTTACATTCAAAGGGAAGAAGGTGAGACGAGAATTTTAGAACCCTGGATAATAAAGAGATAAGGTAGGATTCCAAACCCTATTTAGAAAATAAACACTAAAATAAATAAAATTTAGCATCCATAACTTAATGATACTAAGGTCTAAGTATTCATGCTTTAACAATTATGACATAATTATAGTGTATAACTAATATCATACAATAATCACATGAATACAATACATGTATATACAAATTTATAACATTCAACAAAGCATCTATAAGAATCGATCATAGTGATTAATCACAATTAATTTTATTAGTAACTTTTAGAAAACTAGTCTTAAACTAGACATTTACCTAAACTTGAGGTGATTTGTCTTAATAAGGAAACTATTTTTATTTGCATGCTTAAATTAGGTTTCTAAAATTAACATATTTAAGGAATTAAAATTAGAATAACCTATTTAATTAAACAATTTAAGAAAAATAGTTTCTAAATCTTGATTCTTTTAACACATGTTTATTTAAAGAATCTTGGTTGAATTGAGACCCTTTAAATATTCCTAATTACTAGGAACCGAGTTCTATTAGATAAATATTTTTCTAATCCAACTTAAACTATTTCCATGATTTAAGGAATCTAACTCCTAATTGTAATGAATTTCACTCCCACTAGAAAACTAGTTCCAACGAAAATAGGACTCTAAAAACTAGTGCCCTCAATTTTAGCAATCTTTTTGGCCATGTAGATGGCCATTGACCACCAGCCTTGGATGATTTTTAGGGGTTGTTTCAAGTGCTGGAAAATCATATTAGATGTTGCCAAGAACTAATTCAAGATTGCATCCAAGAATGCAGCAATTTTGCCCCTAATCCAAAGTTTCAAGAAAACTTGGGAAGTAGTATCGCCTTACCAAAAACCCTGGCTTTTGAAACAAGATTTCCATACCTTTGAAGGATGATAAAGTACTGATTTTAAATGCTGGAAATTCATTCAAGATGCTGCCAAAGTTCAAACCTACACAGCAACTCCAATGGCAAAATATTGCCATGTATATCGCAAATCACATAGATATACCTTCCATAGATGTGGCATTAACATGCCTTAGTTTTCAAGAACCCAGATCCATTCAAGAATCATATATTCTTTGACTAACTTGCAGTCTTAAAGTGCAGCAATCCTATGGAACTTTTCCAATAAGATCTTAAGGTGCATTAGGTGCAAGATCACATCAAAGATTAGCCAACAACACCATGTCATGCGATATCTCCAAGAAATTTCAAGATTGTATTTCTTTGTTTCAAATCATATTTAAACAAATTATAAGTTTAACATGTTGAAAGTAGACCATAAAAATCAATTTTTACAGCAAAAAAATCATTAAGAAATTTCCCTAGTGAAATTGCAAATCACATAGTCTATATGCCTTTGGCTTTTATCAATTCAACATGTATTTGATCTAAATCAATAAAAACTAATTTTTATTTATTATTGAACCTTTTAATAATGATCAATATACTTTCTAAGCATGCTGTCCAGAATTAAGAAAATTTATAAAATAATATTTTACCAATTTCTATGGCCCAAAAACTTCATAGATCTATACATGTGATATTCGAATGTCAATTACCAGGAATTAGCTTATACTTACTACATGTAATCGATAGCTAGCTCTGATACCACTTGAAGGGAACTCTTTCCCGATATTTCTAGCCTCATGCATGAATAGGATTTCAAAATCAACAAAATATCAAGAATGAAGCAGTGAAAATAGTAATCAGAGAAACGATCAAACTTTCCTATTAATCTTTAGGGAAGGACTTCCATGTAGTCAACATTATAATTTTCTATCAAGATTTAAACATCCATATGTTAGAAGGTTACCTTGAATTTTAGATGTTGAAATCTAAAGCAAATCAACCCCAAGAAACTTAAAAATAATCGATTAGGCTACCTAGAGGATTTCTTGAAGACCACAAGCAGCACGATATCCAACCTCTAATGGTTATCCACATAAGTGACTATCGAAACATTCTTAAGGCCTAGTGGTTCTCTAGTACTAGCTAGAAGGGCTGCAAACCCTTAACCAAAAGATAATCTTTCTCATTTTTCCTAATTAAAAACCAAGAGTAATTCAAGGATGAAGGTGGCGTAAAACAAGAACAAGAATTGTGGTATAGGTGGTGGCAAAGGAGAAAGAAACTCTGGAAAATATATTGTAACCCTTACAAATATTTTTCTCCCTCAATTAGGTAAGAAAGAAAACCTTCAATTTTTTTGTCCCAATAAGTCTTTATATAATAGCTTTATCCTAGTCCTAGTTGGACTTAGGATGGTAGAGTTTTAACCTAATCAAAACTCCTAAACCAAGTGAAACTTTTTTCCTTGTTTTGATGTTTAAATTTAACCAACCCTAGTTTCACAAACTTTATGGGCAGCCCTTCCTTCCGATCCCTTGGATGAAATATCCAACAAAATTAGGTCAAAGAAAATGGCCCAACGAACTTGGGCTACAAGCATGGGTTTGCCACAATGTAGGATTTTGTGCCAGTCTTGTGTTTCCATGAATTTAATCCAATTAATTCAATTATTTGTTTATCTAAATAAATAAACATTATTTATTTAATAAATATGATTATATAATAATTATAAAAATGAAATAAATAAATTGGGAACACAAATTAGCTAGTATACACACATTCCTACAGATTTTATCACTATAAAATCCTTATATCAGTTAAAACTACTTTTAACTTGATTATAATATTATTTAAAATTAATTATCAAAAAATTAATATTATAATATATTCCAAGGGATTTAGTTCAAGACATGTGATAGAAAATTTTGATTCTCAATCAAATCCTTAGTCTAGTAGAAATCATATTTCAACTAGGACTATTGTTTCACCTTTACACTTTATGTCTTCATTCAGACATTATTTTATTAAGACAATCTTATTATTGTTGTCTTAATTAGACAATAAAATCTAGATTTCACAAATCTAATATTGTCTCAAATAATTAAACTTTTCAATTAGGTCCTTAATTCAGATTACCTTTTATTTAATTAAGTCTTACTTAGTTAAATCTTGGATTTAATCTAACAGATCTACTTTATTGTGTGTGACCCATTAGGTTCCCAACATGTTGGCAATGAATATAAATAATCTTAATAATTATGTTCATAGATCAAGAGTGGGACCTAGCAACCATCACCACTATCAAAATTTTGAAAAAGTCAGTGTAACTTTAGAACAAGCTTTCAGTAACCAGCCTCTCAATGTAATATGGTCCCTTCACCATATATCCTAGATTAAAGATAGCACAGTGTAGTGTCTACCTTTATCCATATTAGTTCTTGTAACTCATGGTTAATGATCATGGATTTATAAGGAACTATTCCTTATAATCCATTGTGCTTTAGCCAAAGACTTTAATTCAATTAACTATAGTCAAGAACACCTAACATATGTTTTCAATGTCACTCGAAGTGGTGAATCCTCTCTAGATCACTCATTTATCTACTATATGATTTATGCTATTCCCAAAACCATCCTACCATAAGCATCTATCTATTGTAGACTCGTTCATGATGGAATCAAAACATAATGCTCCTCATACGAGAAAACAAGGTATCACAAGTCAAAAGACTATTATAAATGACTAGCACATGAAAACATATTCCATAGACACTTGAATGACTTATACCAAATGGAGTTCTCATTCGAGCCATGTTTCGTGAACTTGTTTCCATGAAACAAGTACCCATATGGTAATCCCAAGTTTCTCGTATACTTTAACCTCCATGAGATTAAAAGGTTACATGCATCCAATGCATAAAGGCTTAGAATATACTTGTCTTTATGCATTGCCAATGCCCTGTCTTGATAATGCAATGACTAGGAATATTTTTAGAAACATTACTTTGGTGCGTAAGGGTCTAATCATCTTAATGGTTTACTAACTTCACAAGGCCATTGTGTTTCAGGGGCTTCATCTAATTAGTGCTTACATGAGTGTCAATCATACCGCTAACATAAATTAGTTACTTTAAGCTTTGTAACATGTACAATGTTTTTTGACCATGTATCTTATGTCCCAATCTGATTTATTCAAGGGCATACACCAACATATGCTTGTTGTTCGAAAACGCTCAAATAATTAAAAAAAAAGTATTATATCGAAAAAAGCAAAGGCACGGTGAAATTAAAAACAAACAAACAAAACAACTTCCACGGATCATCTAAGAAGCCTTTAAACAATCACATTTAAGAACAGCAAGAAATCTAAAAATAATAACTCAATTTGAAGGTCAACATCCTTTCGAATTAATTATAGTCTCTTTGCTCTTATATATTTTGTATGGTTTTCGTACACCAAAGTTGTCAAAGCATCCAACCTCTAGTGATGATCAATACAAGTGTCTTAGAAAATCTTTAAAAGGTTGAGACCTTGTTTTACCAGAAATTGTGCCAATAGTATAGGTTTTGAAAACCTTATTTAGACTAATAACTTCCACGAATCATCTGAGAAGCCTTTGAACAATCATCTTCATTTAAGAATAGCAAGAAATCTAAAAATAATAACTCAATTCGAAGGTCGACATCCTTTCGAATTAATTACAATCTCTTTGCTCTTATATATCCCGTACGGTTTGCGTAAACCAAAGTTGTCGAAGCATCCAACCTCTAATGATGATTCATACAAGTGTTTTAGAAAATTTTTAAAAGGTTAAGACCTTGTTTTACTTGAAATTGTGCCAACAGTATAGGTTTTGAAAACCTTCTTTAGACCAACATAAAAGAAGAAAACGATTTTCCTCAAAATCGCAAAGAAAAAAGCTAGGAATACTAAGTGGCACAAAACCATTATCTCTATACACTATGGATAAAAACAGTAGGGTTTGAATACCTAGGGTAAAGTTCTATAAGTTTTTTATTTAATTGCACTTAGGTCCTTAGCCTTTGAACTATTCAAAAAGGCCTTGATTAACTTTTACTTTTTGAGTAATTAAGCTTAGTTCCATTAATTTCAACAAAGTTACCTTCATGTGTTTGACTTATTAGGTCTCATCATGTTGACAATAAATATAAATTATTCAATTAAAAACATTTATATTTATAGACCAAAAGCAACATTTAAAAATATATCATAGCCGTCTAATATGTAAGGGGAGTTAAGATGATTTGACCAGCATTCCATTTATACAATAACTTAGAGCAATTTGATCCTATCATACATCCTAGAAAAGGTAAAAGCATGGTTTTTAATGTCTACTCTAACTTTTTTCATATTAATCTTGCAGCTTCTTTGTGTCAACCTCTTAAAATCCTAGAATAGAGGATTCGCCCATCTCAATTTAATAGAGTTTGATTCATAATCATACTCCTTGCTAGAAGGAAACTTTTCACTTAGCAAATCATAGATTCCCTATTGAACACTAACTCTTAATGTTGAGCCCAAAATTAGACATAATCAAAGCAATATTCGATTAAATGAAATATAGGAAGACATAATTAGATTCGTAATCAAATTACTCAAAGATGAGAAAATTTTTTATATTTATTTTTCAAAATTGATAACTTCTTTGTATTTAATGTTCAATTTTTTTCAAATATTTAATATTTATGTTAAAATCAAAATATGTCATTCAGAATTTGATTTTATTTGAAATAATATAAAATTAAAAAAAATAAAGGTCAAAATGTAAAATGAAAAGTTTTCAAAATTCAACATTTACAATAACCAAACAAAATATTTGTCTTCATAATTTAATTTGAAGTAACAGGCCAAAAAAGTTTTACAATTCAATTTCATTACTTACAAAGTTTAATTCAACACCTAATTTTTCAGTTCATCAAACAGCAGCTTAATCTACAAGTGTATTGTATACTTCAAATTTGGGATCAACACCAACAAACACAAGATCAACAAACTTGCACTAGTTTTTCCACTCCAACCAAAACAAATCAAATACAATAATTTATTACCTATTTCGTAACAAGTACAACTATAATATACTTTTAACATAGACAATTACTAGGAGCACATCGCCTTCTCCAATAGTTCCTGCAATTGCCCAGATTTATATGCCTCTGTAGGTAAAAAAGGATTCATTAAAATACTAGCAAAATGCAATGTTAGAAACGATACTTAATGATGTCTTACCAGAAGAGAGAAATATTACAAAAATACAATACAGTGTATGAAGTAAACAATTAAAACCTCGTGTGTAGATAAACAAAAAGAGGACGAGAGGAACAAAGGACCCCAAGGGACAATTAATCACTAAGGCTATAAATAACGAATATCTATATGAAAGGATTACAATTCCTAAATCAAAGGCTTATTTAAATGAGAATAAGGTTACAAAGGTTGCAAGCCCACAATACAGTGATAATACATTGCTCCCATCTTTTTACTGGCAAGAAATCTCATAATTTAGATATGATCTAAAAAATTTATTACTTGAAGATCCTCCACCTACAGCTTGGAATTTCCAGCATGCAAAAATATTTTGTATGTGAAACAAATATATTTTAGCTACAGTGTCTCAGTGGCCAACACTACTAACAACAAAAATTGCAAGTTATGCCACACTATATAAGGTAAATCCAGCAACAGTATCCTGCCAATTTCAGCATTTTCTAAGTTTTCTAAACATGTTATCATATTATATTATGAATTAGAATTGCAGTGTAAGGAAGCATTTGTTTTTTCCCATTAAATATCAATTATAGTTCTTGAAAAACATTTTATTTTTAAGATAAGGAAGAACATAACCCATATGTTTGAAATCCCATGACTCTGGTTCTAGCATATTGAACGAACCCAAAATGCTAGTTAAAAACATTTTCTTGTTATTTCAAACCATTCCAATTTAAACTTTTGGAAACAAACACGAATAAGACTTTCGCAACATATTCCTAAAATGTATTCCTTATTATAGAAGACGACTTAATAATGTTTCAAAAATGCTGATTTAAATTTTCTTCACACAGAGAAATCTATAGAAGTGGAGCAAACCTGTCTTCAGGGACCAAACAATACATCATTCTACAACGATGGATAGCAAACATTTGAAAGAGCATTGAAGTTTCACAGTAAGAAGTACAACAGTAAATCATTTCTTTTTATCGCTTCAATACTACCATTGAGTATTTATATTAACTTAAAATAGGAGAAGGCTATCCCATTACAAATGGCCAGAAGGGAATCCCCTTATTCTTAATCTCTTCCACCCCCACCTACCCTGCTCAGAAAAAAAAAGTTTCAGTTTTTTCTTTTCTCCCCTCACAGTGGAAGATATTGCATCAGACACTAATAAACGGTAAAGAACAACTTGAAGTGCTCATGTATTTTTATATGAATGTTTATGTGCACTTGTTAACTCATGCATTTGTGTTTGATTATATGTGTGCACGCAAGTGCCATAAAGATTGAAAAAATGAAGACAATAGTCGAAATATGAGGCAGCAAAGTAGGCCAAAGAGAAAACAATTGTCTAAAACAAGATTATTTGCGTTTGAAATCATAAGCAATAATGGGAAAAGATTGCAGAGCAGCTGATTTCCAAGTAATTTTTTGATTTATTAAAAAGCAAAGAGAAATTAACAAAAACTTACCAACAGTGATGTCGCAGCCACCAAAAAACTCTCCTTCAATATAAAGTTGAGGAAAGGTAGGCCAGTTGGAATACTCCTTCAAACCCAGACGTAGTATATCACTCTCTAGTACGTTTATTGTTTCAAAAGGAACACTCAAAGAATTCAAAATTTGCACCACAGTATTTGAAAACCCGCACTGAGGGAAGTCCTTAGTTCCTTTCATGAAAAGAACCACCTTGTTTGATGTGACCACTTTATCCAATGTATTCTTTAGCTCAGGAGTTAAGGCTGCACATAAATAAAACCAAAATTAGGTATCATTACCGTATTGCAATGCATCTGCCTTAATTTAGTCAGAAAGAAGTCAACTAAAGAACAACAAATGGATTTGTTTTGGCATATGCTTTCTTGACTGTTAAAGCTTGGCTTCTTTCTGTTCTGTTTTAAGATACTCTTATATTATTAGGGTCATCCATCCTTCATTGCTCATGTTTTTTCCGAGTCCAACCCAAGTTAGAAACCTTTTAGCTAGAGTAGAGGAGTTGCTTACTAAGACATATAAATTGGTTTTCTCAATAATAGTACTACAAATTTAGTAGTCCTGCTGAATCCTGATACAGATGTAATCACAATTTTATCAAAAAAAATGGTAAATAAATTTTCAGTGGAGACCCAACGTTAAAACAAAAAATGATTTCCTATAAAGAGATTATTGTCTAAATTCGAAGGGAATTTTCAACATGGTAAACATAAAATTCGAAGAAAGTATATTTGAGAAGGGAGAGAGAGGTGAAGTACCCGAAGAGAAGCAGCGAAAGGGGGCAATTCTAGCAGTAGAGCTAGAGGTGTTACGAGGTAACAAGAGCCGGTTCGTTGAATAAAGGGGTAAGGTGAAGGTCCGGTGCCATTGGCAGAGAGTTGTCGAACTAGAAACCTTTGGAACCACTGCAACTGCTGCTGCATCCGACTGCGAAGAACAAGGGGAGGACACTGCCATTACCCACCGCAAAGCCATCTCATCCACTCACCGCAAAGCCACTCCTACACACGCGCTTTCTTTTCCCTTTTCTTTTTTAGAGGACCCCCAGCAACGCTCCGTAATTGCAAACGCATTGCCCGGCTCTGTCTTCATTTCTGTTTTGTACTAATGATCACATTAGAATATTGGTACACATTTTTTTAGCCAGAAATTTTGGTACAAACTTAAGGGAAACTTATATTTTAAGCAAAGTTAAAAAAAAAAAAAAAATTAATCGTTGGTCGAATCAATTGATTCATTAGTTTTTGGTTTAATTAATTTAACTGTTGATTTAACTACCTTTTATATTAAATAATAAAAAAATATAAAAATAATTTTAAAATTCAAAAAATTTAAAAAATTAAAAAAATCATAAAAGATTTTAAAAATTAAAAAAATAAGAAATTTAAAAAATTTTTTAAAAAATTAAAAAAAAACTAAAAACACAAAATAGAAAATCTGGTTCTACTAATCTTTTATCTATTTTTTCGATTTTTAGTGTTTTGTTTTTTTATTAATTTTGAGCAATTAAATAAAAATTTAATTTTTAATATATCATTAACTACTAGACTAACTAGTTCCCAATTGAATTCCCAATCGAATTTGAATTTTTCGACCTTGATTTTAAGGCAATGAAGATTCTCCTTAAAATAATGAAAAATTATTTTTATATTTAAGCAAATAAAAACTTTGATAATTACTCATAAGGATGTTGCACTTAAAATACCTTTAGGCGATCAAGTTGATTAAGCTTATGCATATGTCCACTTGCACTTATTCAAAAATTAAAAAAAAATATTTTTTATTAAATTTAAAATTATTATTTAAAATAAAAAATAAAAAATATTTCATATTACAAGTCAAATTATTATTTTTAAAAATTATTTTGTTGCCTTGCTGCATTGGAGAGTTGATTCCTTTAGCAAGGGAACATGTTCTTGTTTTCTAATATTGTAACGAAAACACAGCAAGTTGATAAAACTAGGCAAGGGATTGGTTCATGTCTGGACTAGTTTTTGGCATCTTAGGAGTTAGATAAAAGATGATAAAATCAAAAAAGTAGAAATAAAAGTTAGGGACGACTGCCCGGCACCAGGTGAAAAATTTTTTTTGAAAAGGTCTAAAATGCCTATGGGCCGTGTTAAAGAAAATGTAAAAATGAGGCATCAAAGGCCACTTTTCATGGTATCACCAAGGTTATTCAAATGAATACACAAATCAATTTCCCATTGTTTGTGACCAAGTTGAGGTAAATTGGGAAGCCATAGGTACGTACAAGTTATATTGGGGCGCAAGTATTGATACGAGGCCTTTATGATGCGAAAAACTTGACTTTTTACATGTAGTATCGATAAAGAGGGTTTGGTATCGAACCTGGCATATTTGTATCGATACAGACCTTGACAGTAGCTAAAGTTGGGATTTTTGACAAAATGTATCGATAAACAAGCCTGAGTATCAATACAAATCCATGGAGTATCGATATTGGCCTCTAAGTCTTGAGACCATAAAAAATTTTTGCTCTTAGTATCGATACACAACACATTGTATCGATACTCAAGAGTAAAAAGTACCTTGTGTATCGATACAACATGTTTTGTATCGATACACCAAGGCATTTTTGCCTAGTTCGAGCCATTTTTTACCCTTTGAAAACCTGATTTAAACATGTTTTTGCGCCAAGAACTATCGTAAAACATTGCAAACCTCAACTATGCGTTCATTAACAGATTCTAACAATTTTTTGAAGTCTAAACAATTAATGACAAAGGTCACTTTCATAAAATATATGGGTGTAAGAAGGTGTGGCAGGCATATCTCCAGTTGCTGGCTTTCATAGCCTTTCTGCCTCCTTGCTCAGCATGGCAGAACTGATAGAAAGAGAGTCAACTAAACATGGCATTTGGAGATGTCCCCTGGTGTAAAATACCCTTTGAATTGTCTTTTAAATGGAGGGGCTGAACGTTGAATAAAAAAAGAGAACATAACTAGCTATCTTAGGAAAAAAAAAAACTCTCTCAGCTATCAAAGAAGAGCTCTAGCAACCCTAGAAAACTCTTCATCTATCCCCATAAATCCTTCAGACACTCTAGTTTCAAAAACTCACCAAAACACTGTTTTATTGCCTTTCACCCTCAACCAACCTCCATTCCCGTAGCTCCCCCAAACCACCACCAAAACAGTTCTAAAAACTCAACCTTTCACACACTTTCATCCTTAAAACACCCCATTAGGAACCATATTACCAGAAAGCTTCTTCATTTCACCTTTTTTTGCCAAACAATAGCAGAAAGAGGGAAAGAACTGAGCTTAAAGTCACTGCTTTAAAGAAGAAAGAAACTTTAAGCCTTTGCTGGTATATTTTTAAACTTGTCCCATGTATTTTCTATTTTGATCATCCATTTCATTTAGTGAACCCTTCATGTTGCCATGATCGTCCTAATACTCCCATGCATCTTTTTTGCCTTGGTTATGATAGTCCTAGGATCTTGATGACCCTCTTGACACCTTGATGTTGTTAGATATATAAACTTACCATGCTTCATTTTCATCATCATGCAACCTTTTTTCATGCATCTTTTGCCATGTTCCTTCCATATTCATATATCAATTACGTATTTAAATGGCCACCTTGACATGTCTTAGGTATGTTCAAACATTTCTTATGTTTTAAAGTGTCTCATGAAATAAAAATCCTATCTTGACAACTCCAGCATCCATCCCCTTGTTCAAACATGTTCAAATCATCTTCATGCACTCTATTTGTCACCTTCTTGTATCTATGCCACCTATTTCCATGTCAAAATGTTATCTTTGCTTGTTTGGATGTTTAATCCATGTTTATCTTTGTATGTTCTGTATTTTGTTCATGATATCTCCATTGAAATGCTTGTTTATCTCTTACAAAATGATTTTTAGAAACTTCCCCAAGTTAAGTTCATGTTACCTTTAATAGATAAAGAGTAGCATGGACTTAATATTTTCATCAAATTAGCCTCCCAATCTTGAGGGCAAATCAACATTTCAGATCTAAATTCATGGTGAAATAAGTTCATTTTTCTTAAAAAGAAAAGAAAAGAAAAGAAAAAGAAATCCTTCTTAGTATTAATCCTTGATCTTAAGTCTTGTGTTTCTTTTTGTGACATGGTCAACAGGTTATTCCATCATCCCAAACTACTTCAGGATTGCGGAATGAACTTATGAAGCCTATTTTACTTTCTGTCATGGACATTTGGACCTCCTAGGCCTGAGTCTATTTTCAAAAAATTTAGATTATCAAATAATCCCCCTATTTTTGCTTTAGCAGTACTATAGTCTAAAATTGAAAAATTATTTTCAAGCCACAAAATATTTCCTTTTTTCTAATATTTTTCCTTTAAAGGGCATCGAATTACCTTTCTAATGGTGTCTTATTTGCCCTCGGATCATCCCGGATAAGGGAGTTATGATTTTTCAAACCTTTGCTGTCTGAAACCCCTAGAACCAACGTGCAACATTCCGTTTGGGCCATTTCGGCCCATCAGATGATTTTTACGAAATTTCTAGATATTTTTCCCAAAAAGTTCACAAATTTGCTTTCCAGAAAGGTATTATCCATGATCTAACAACCCCGGATAAGCCTAGAATGATTTTTTGAAATCCATCCTGCCCCTTTAATTTGACATGCCACCAAAACTGAGACGAACCTAAATTCAAAAATTATTTTCGCCTAGAAAGTTATTTTCTAGAATTTTTAGAATATTTTTATATTAAACCTTGTTGAGTTACCTGTCCAACAGTACTTCCTTTACCCTCTAATGTCTTTAGATACACCCGAAAAAATCTGAAAATAGAGATGACATGATGCTGCCCCCTGTTTTCAGCCTAATTATCAAATCTCTTTTTATCGATATGTTTGGATGTCTCGAAAATGTGCCCGTTTGATCCCCTACAGCATCAACCCTTTTTGACTCAGATCAAGATCAAAATATGAAAAATAGGATTTCATATTAAAAATTTCACTAGTGGAGATACTCTAACTCTATTACTCCAAAGGGGATACTTTACCTCATTTTTAATTAAAAAATTCAAATATTCTCTTTGTTCCTAAATGTTTTCTTAACTTCGGGAATACTCCAACTTTATTACTCAAAGAGGATACTCCAACCCTATTTTTCATTAAAAATTTAATTTTTCACTTTAATCTTAACTATATTCATAACTCTATTTTAGGGGATATTTCAACCCCACCTCATCGAGGGATACTCTAACCCCACTTTTACCTCAAAAATTTAAAATTTTCTCTCTTCTGGATGCCTCAAACTGTTTTGATAAAAATTATCTTTGTTCTTCAAATTACCACCGAATCCAGACTGTCTCTAAAATTGTCATCCGGGTTATTCTTTAATAATTAAAAATTATGAGATACATTTAGATCGCCCCTCTTTTTTATGTTCTTTTTTTTGTGATTGCTTGTTTATGATATTATTATATTTCTTATTTTTTGCCTTACTAACTTGTTTCCTTTTGTCATGTTATTGTGCATTCATCTTTAGAATTTGTTTTCTAATGAAATTTATGAGGCGATGTTGCATGTTAGTATTTCTCTAGTGCCTAATACAAAACATCCAATTTTTAAAATCCAATTCGAACATCATTTTCATAAAAAAATCCCTATTATCCTCACATCTCCGAGGTGGATAGGTGATCTAATTTTTCTTAATAAAAACCCTAGATTCACATTTTCCAAAACTTCATGCATTAAAGAGGATTATATCTAAATAGAGACCAAATGGAACCGATTTAACTGAGACCACAGTGAGATATAGTTAGTAGGTACCGACTTCGGGCCTCGTAGGGATGCTAGTCTTTCCCTGCACGTAACCAACTTCCAAGCCCAACCAATGAATCTATGGACTTCGTAGACCTTGAAACTAGTGTTTCAAGTTTCATAACCGGTAATATTGTTTTCAATAGGCATTTGATCTTGCCTAGCGTAAAATGATCGGTGGCGACTCTAAGTTTATGGCTACTTCATGATGGCCATTCAGGTCCAGTTGGATGAGTGACTCATCTGACGATCCTTATCCCCTTAATATCATCACGTTTAATCCAAATCCTAATCAAGGATAGCTCAAAGTCTCGACCATAACCCTTGTGATGTAAATTGCCTATGTCTCTTGTGAGTACCCTTTCGCACTTGCATAAGGAAATTCATCCACTGGATCAAACCCATTCTGCCAAACTCACGATAGGCTTACGATCAGGGTGCCTCGACTGTTCTTATTGGATGAAGAAGCTATTCAGATATCGTAATAGGCTTTAACTTAAACCCATGTAGTGAACCCTCCGAGCTAAACCATGTCAAGCCATACCGAATACTACTAGAATAACCTGAAGATTAGGGTTACTTGGGGAAACATTTCTTAGCTTTACTCCTACATACTATTGGCTACGCGAGCAATGATGGGTAAACATTTTCACCCGTATTTGTCTTTTTATTTTCATTATCATTCCTTTAAGATATGCCATTAGGTCGATGGCAAATCTTCTTTTATAAGTGGGTCAGTATAAGTGAATGCTATTACTTGCAATGCTATCTTGAAATAGTCGTATCTGACCAAGATAGGCCGTCATGCTGCCAAAATGACAACTTAGCATGTGTGGTGATGAGCAAACATCACCGTTTGGATGGTCAGTCTTAATCTTTGCGAGGTATCATGTTACGTCATGAAGAGAATTTTAATATGGGTATGCCGGTATGCTGCTTGTTCAATGCCTTAACGTTTGTGACCATTTTATCTACTCTTAAGCATCGTACCACCTATTTTGGGGGTAAAATTTATGATTTCTTCCATTTTTTACCTTTTACCTATTATTTCGTATTGGTTGCTAACTCATTCTTTTTTTGCTTTTTTTTTTCACCATGCATCATTTCATCATAATTACTGTCATCATGGGATAATTGGCTGTAATGGATCAGTGTTCACCAAAGGGCATCTATCATTGAGCAACAGTTCACTTTAGAGTTAAAACCCTTTGAAGAAGTCCGAACATGGTCAGAGTGCCGATAGCGTAAAGATGGGGATGTTTTAAAATGAGGCATGCCTCAATAGTGCATGAAAGGATCAAGATAGGATATTGTCAAAGTGATATGGAGTAATTGGGACAATACTAAAAGGGAATCATTCACTAAGAGATATGGAGTTATCATTCTTTTGCTTCAAGTTTGTTTGGATATCAGCTATTGCAAGCAGCTTCTTAGTTTTGGAATCCAGCATACCGGTGTTTCACTTTTAATTATGAAAACTAGACTCTACGGTTGATGAATAGACTACATAACTCAACATTGAAAGGGCAAATGTCGACAGGATATACTACAAAGCATTGAATCCTTGGACCTTCAAGAAAAGATTAGCTCAAATCTTCAAGGCAATGGAGTCTTGGATTGAAAGCCATATCAAAACAAAGGGGAACAGTGAATGCATCTCATGGGCCAGTTTGAGAGAAGTAATGGCGAGTATCATTGACATCTGAAAAATCTAAGATATCTATGCTTTGTCAATATATGGTTTGGTTATATTCCTAAAGACATTAGGCTATGTTGAAGCTACGGTAGCAGATGTATTTTTTCGCTTGTGCTACAACATTAATCCAGCACTGACCATTCTTGCTGAAACTATTTAAGCTCTTAATTTTTGTAAGATAATGGGAAAGGGCCGTTTCATCGAATGTGCATTGCTCCTTCATATTTGGCTCATCAATCACTTTAACCTAAAAGAAAATAGGATGTCGCACTACTTCTTACCCAGCTTTAGCCTTATCTCTAACGTACTTAAGAAGGAATAGCCTCAAGATAAATCTGAAGAGCAATGGGTTCAAAAATTTTGCAACCTCAAGGGGGAGGAGGTAACATGGAAGGCCTCTTGGTTTCTCCCACAAACGATCATATATCGATGCAGAGATTACAGTTGTGTACCGCTCATAGGATTATGTGGAAGTACTAGCTATGCCCCTCTTTTAGTTCTTAGACAATTCTAGTGCTGTTAAAATTTATCCTTTTTATCCAAGACTTAGAGTTATGGGATTTCGATTATGGTGAGCCCGACTACAAGTCAAAAGTCCAGCTAGCCTTTCAAGCATGGAAACAAACTTGTTACAGGGAGAGATATTGGAGGGGGAGTAGTATGACCCCATGATATGATGAATGAAGGATCCGTCACATTAATGATGCCGTGCCCTTGTCTGGTACTGGGACATCATAAATACAATTGATGAATTTCCCTCTAAGGTTAAATTACTCAAGTAAGAGTACAAATAAGAGAAGGTGACCTTTGCCAAAGAGATTACTCTATTAAAAGAGGAAAATAGTCAATTGAAAATGGATCTCTACTTCAAGGATGGCAAGATGAGTAGGGCTTTTAAGGAGAAAAACCACCTCAAGGAGGATCTTGAGAGTTTGAAAAGAAACTATATGGCCTTTAACAAAGCAAGTAAGTCTTGAAGGCTTGGAAAGTCATTAGTCAAGTGAATGACAGAAATTACTGCTCTCGAGAATGAACTACACCAATAGAGAGAAGCTGCTAGGGCCAATAGGGAGAAGCTTGTTAGAGCCCAAGCTCTTGCATCAACTTATCTAAGGAGGAATTAATGGTTAGAGGCTTGAGTCTAGGATTTGAGAGCAAACCAGGTCGAAAATAAAGTTCTGACACTCATAATTCAAGACTTAGAACATTTTCTTTAAGCTCGCCAAAACCAAGTAGATGAATTAGTAAAAGCCTCTGAATAGTGGGAGCAAGAATGGCTTTAAGTGGTTGATCATACACACAAAAACTATCAGGACTATCATTGCCATCTCATAGAGTAGATCCAGGTAGCTCAATTAGAGGTCGAAAACATGATGGATATAGTTCGATCCCTAACACATGATATCTTGCCCATCAGAGCCCATGAGCAAGAGTTATTGTATTTCTTAGACCATGTAATCAAGTAATGTAACCGTGTCAGGCATTTTCAAATGCAATCACATGTAACTAAGATATTTTGTTATTTAATGAAAGATGCTATTGGCAGAGCTGTCCCTTTACCCAATTGTCCGTTTTGTATTTGCATAACTAACCTAATCCTTTCATGCTTTTATTCATTCATTATCGCATATTCGCTCTCATTGCACCAAACATATGCATGAACATACCATAAAGGCCTAATCCAAAAATAATTTAAAGTGAAGGTGATCTAAAACACAAAATGTATAGTTCACCATCAGTACAACACTCGTAATCATCGAAAAATTATGAAAAACGATCACCAGGCTCGTATCGAAAGATTCAAACTTATGTATAGAGAGTCTTAAGAGTAAGCACTCCATAAGAATGAGGAACTTCAAGCACTAATAGCTGAGCTAACCAAATTACTATCTAATACGATAAAGAAAAAAGGGCAAACGAGCACAGTTAAGATAGGGAAAGAATGGGTACACCCTGAAAGTAATTTAAATGGTGGTACTGAGGCCACCAATGCTCAAAAAAGGGCACTACATGGGCAACACCCTCTGACAACAAACATCCTACCATCTCAGTCATTTATTTTTATCATTCCTACAATAACGTCCCACTTAATTCAAGAGTTTCAATGCATAGGCTTTTCATCGTCAACACCTATAGTCCGAGACCTCAATAAGCACATGAAGTAAGAGAAGGGAAAGAGGCCTTCAGAAAATGATAAGGACTTGGACAAGTATCACTCATTAGTAAAGGGTCTTCGAGTTATGGAAGGAAGTAACAAATTTAGAGTTATAGACTTAAAGTCATTTAGGCTAGTTTTGAGCCTCATCATCTCGCCTAAGTTTAAAGTGCTTGATTTTGAAAAATACAGTAGGGCTACAACCCTATTACCTATCTTCGCATGTATTATCATAAAATGGTGGGACACGAAGAGAATGAGAAGCTATTGATCCATTACTTCCAGGATAGTCTGACTGGGGTAGCCCTTCGATGGTACTTAGGACTTGATCCTGTAAGAATTCAAACATGGGTAGACTTGGCGTGCGTATTCCTTGAACAGTATAAGCATGTGTCTGATTGGGTCCCAGATAATCTTTCTCTCATGAATTTGGAGAAGAAGTCTTCCAAGAGTTTTAGATAGTATGCTCAGAGATGAAGGGAGGAGGCAGCTCAAGTTCACCTCCTCTAATTGAAAAAGAAATGACGATTATGTTTGTTGGCACCTTACGAGCTCCTTACTACGAAAAGCTAGTAGGAAGTGCCACAAAAAATTTTGCTAATATGGTTATATCAGGTGAATAATTGAGAATGTTATCAGAGCGGTAGGATATCTATCAGGGAAGCATCTGGATCAGTCAAAAAGACAACAAATAAAGGTAAGGAGAGAGAAGTGAATGCTGTAGGCAAGAATCATGCTAGGTTTAATCAAAGTCTGCATCCAGCATAAATTATGTATTTTCCAAGCATATTGAATGCGGGTTTTACCCCTTACTCATTAGCACCGCAATCAGTCCACACTAGTAGTTTTGCTTTTGCAATGGGCTTTGCATGAAATCCCATGTAAAGTGCACCCTAGAATGCACAACCCTTTAATATGCATAATACAAGAGCTCTAAATAACCAACAAGCATCCCCAAAAAGGCACTTTAAACCACTCTCTTACTCATATAAAGAGATCTACTCTTGCTTATTGGTAATTAAACTAGTGGCTCCAGTATTCATGAACCCAAGATCACCATCATACCCCAAATGGTATGATGAGAATGCTTATTGTGAATACCATGTGAAAGTGCAAGACCACTCCATTGAGAATTGCACTTCATTCAAGAAAAAGTGCAGGGTTTACTAGAAAATGGGTGATCAAGATTGAGCAAGGTTCTAGACTTAAGGTGGGGGCCAACCCATTCTCTAATCACGTTGAACCGAGAGTGAATGTGATAATCGATGGAAAAGGTTATCAAATTAAAAAAAGTCTAGCAAAAGTCAAAACCCTAAGGAGCAAGGTTTGGCAGGCTTTCATGAAAACTAGAATAGTAATAGATAATAAAATTCAAAGAAGAAATGCTATTGATACATCTTGCTACCACTATGATCGAGAACATGACTTGTAACATTGTCCATCATTCTTGGAAATGGTCCAAGGGATGATGGATTAGTCTAAAATCGAGTTCTACGAGGAGTGGGATGGACATGATGATCCATCTATCAATGTTACTGACAAGGAAAGACCCATCGATGGTCAGATCTCTAGTTGTCTATCTCTTATGGGCATGATGAAAAAAGCTAATAAAAGTTTAAGGCAGTACGCTGCAAGATGGATGGAGAAAGTTACCCAGATTCATCCCTTACTGATAGAAAAATAGATGATGGTTAAATTGATTGGCACGTTGTAAGCCCTTTAGTACGAAAAGGTAATGAGAACCTTCTCGAAGAACTTTGCGAATGTGATCATACTCTATGGGAGGATCGATAAGACAATGAAAAATGAATTGAAAAGAAAAAGTATCTACAAAGGCAAAGGGAAAAGAAAGATGGAGGCTCATAAGCAATCAAAATCCAACACTGAAGCCAGTTTATCTCAAACTCATGCTGAGTTAGACCTAAAGGAAATGATCATTGAAAAATACTACAAGATTGTGGAAAACATAAAAGAAGTTTAGACGTCAATGAATTCAGTTTGGCAAATCCTAGTGTAAGCTAAGCTACTTAATGCAACTTAAAAGATAGAGGAAAGGATTGGACAATTTTTATGATTTACGATTTCTATGATTTCCATACTGTTTGTTGCTATACTCTTCCAACATGCAAAGAGTTTCACACTATGGTTCAAAGGATGATGAATGAGGGTAGCATTGAATTCTGTGATGAAAAGCAAACCTTGCATACTTAGTCTACAAATGCAATACCATCTATCAATACACTAGAAGAAGAGAAGGGCAATCTCCTTTCTGGGATTGAAAGGCTGTTGATTTTGTACGACAATCGACCGAGTGTTAAAGTTAACCTCATTCAGCCTCTGCTAGAGATGATCATTCAACTTTCATCTCCTTTCCCATATAAAGATGATAAGGCAGTTCCTTGGAACTATGAAAGCAAAACCTTAGTCATTGGAGAATCTAGCCAGCAAGCAGCAAGTGTTGACTTTTTAAGGGTAAGTCACCTAACTCGAAGGACTGATGTTATGCCCCAACAGCATCTAAAAATAGCACTTAACAAGAGAATGCCAATCTTGTTTCTCAAGCACTCGGTAGCTATGAAGGATCCAGTGAGAGAGAAAAAAGCTACAAAATTCCTTAAATTCATCAAGCACAGTCAATACATCATCATCGATCAATTGAACAAGCAACCTTCTAAGATATTTGTGTTGTCACTGCTATTGAATTTAGAAGCTCAAAGGAATGCCTTCTTCAAGGTTCTGAATGAGGCCTATGTTCCTCTCAACATCTCTATAAGTCAGTTGGACCACCTAGTGGATAATATCACCGCTGACAATTATATATCTTTTAGCGATGATGGAATCGCACATGAAGAAAGAGGAAATTACAAAGCCCTCCATATTACCACATATTGTAAAAAGGCACCATGTTGCCCAAGGTGCTCATTAATAACAGGTCAACTTTAAGTGTAATGCCTATGCCATGCTTAAACAAGCTCCCTGTTGATGCATCTCATATCCAAAATAGTCATACGATTGTGTGAGTATTTGATGGAACTTCTCAAAATGTTGTCAGGAACTTCACCATTCCATTCCAAATCAGCCCATGTACTTACAAAGTTGACTTTTACATGATGGACATTGCTCCATCATATAATTGCCTGTTGGGAAGGTTATGGATTCATTACGCTGGGGTAGTACCATTATCTTTGCGCCAAAAGTTAAAATTCATCATTGAGAATAAAGTTGTTAGTATCGGAGGGGAAGAAGATGTCATTGCTACTACCTCAACTGATGCCTTATATCTCGAACCTGATGTCCCTAAACCCTCTTTCTAATCCTTTGAGTTTATTAACATTACTTATATCAAAGAAGGATTGCCAATAGTCCAGCCTCACCTATCAGAGAGCACTCACATGGGTTTGAAGTTAACTATTGATAAGGGTGCCCATGCTTAGAAGGGACTTAGAAAATGACTTCATGGAATTGCTAAAGCCTTGAAAGTGGTCAACCAAATCGACAAAAGGGGATTGGGATTTAGGCCTAGTGCACAGCAGAAAAGAAAACAAGCTTAGAAGAACCGTGAAAGAAAAATGGCTCATTCATCAGGACGAGACATGGAGGATGAGCAAATGATATTCCTACCACTTCGGGAAAGTTTTAGCCCAAGAGGACATGTAAATACTAGCTCCGCTGTGCTATGCTCATATTAAACAAAGCATTCGAGGATATCTCCATCAATATGATTGGCGAGCCAAAGATGTCAACTACAAGTCCAAAAACTGGTCTGTGACCTCTGAGGTTTGTTTCTATGTTTGGACTAAGATCGAGATTCCTATACTGTTCAAGTATATTTCAAAGTAATGCTACAAACTAAACCTACATGCTCTCGCCTAAAGGCATTGTAGGATCGTCTGTATGGGCAACTTTTATTAAGTATTATCAATGAAAATGACTAAGTATTTTGCATTCATTTTTCGTGTTCATAATTTTTTTCAACCTCAGACTTTTTTTACATATTTTTCCACCTATATTATTCTTTTCCTTATTTTCAGGTACCCCAATGAAGGTGGCATGAATGTTCATATTGAAACCTTAAGAATTAATTTCGAGCAATCAATATGTGCTATTGATTTTGAATCTGAAGAGAACCCTATACCCTTAAACCTATTGAGACTAGTTGAACAGGAAAAAAAATAAATATTACCTCATGAAGAATCCACTGAAACCATAAGCCTTGGAATAGAAGAAGGCTCAAAAGGAGTCAAAATCAAAACCTCCACAAAGCCATCAACTAGAGCTGAACTAATAAGTATCCTTCAAAAATATCGAGACATACTTGTTTGGTCTTATCAAGACATGCTTGGACTAGATACCAACATTGTGGTTCATAAACTTTCCTTCGAACCTGAATGCAAACTAATCCAGCAAAAGTTAATGAAGATGAAACCAGAAATGCTCTTTAAGATTAAGGAAGAAGTTAAGAAGCAATTTGAAATAGGATTTCTCAAGGTAACCAAATATCCTAAATGGGTAGCCAACATAGTCCCAGTTTCTAAAAAGGATGGTACAGTGCGAATTTGCGTGGACTATAAGGACCTGAATCGAGCCAGCCCTAAAGATACTTTTTTTTTACCTCACATTGATGCCTTAGTAGACAACACTGCCAAAAATACACTATTTTCTTTCATGGATGGGTTTTTGGGTTATAATCAAATTAAAATGGTTGCTGAAGACATGGAAAATATCAATTTCATGACTATGTGGGGAACTTTCTGCTATAAAGTGATATTTTTCAAGTTAAAGAATACCAGGGTAACTTACCAAAGGGATATGGTAACATTATTCCATGACCTTATGCACAAAGAAATAGAGGTGTACATGGATGACATGATCGCCAAATCAACCAAAGAGAGTGAGCACATTGCCAACCTATGAAAACTGTTCAAAATGCTTTATAAATACCAGCTCAAGCTAAATCTTACCAAATGCATATTTGGTGTCATGTTCAGTAAATTATTAGGATTCATTGTGAGCAAGAAAGGAATAAAGGTGGATCTAGACAAAGTTAAGGCAATTCAAAACCTACCACCACCTCAAACTCAAAAAAAAAAAGTGAGAAGTTTCTTAAGAAGACTGAACTACATAGCCCAATTCATATCCCAGTTGACTGACAGATATGATCTGATCTTTAGGCTATTCAAAAAATAAAATCCTGGAGAATGGAATCAAGAGTGCAAAAAAGCTTTCGATAATGTCAAACATTACCTTTTGAACCTTCTAGTACTTGTGCCACCAGTGCTTGGATGACCATAAATTTTGTATCTATTAATCTTAGACAAGTCGATGGGCTATGTATTAGGATAACATGATGAATTTAGAAAAAAGGAATAGGCTATCTATTACTTGAGTAAGAAGTTTATAGAATATGAACATAATTATTCATTCGTAGAGAAGCTCTGTTGTGCTTTAGCTTAGACAGCTCAAAGTTTAAGGCAATTTATGCTGTACCACACTACATGGTTAATTGCCAAGCTTGATCCTATCAAGTATTTTTGCGAAGTCCTTACCTTGTCCAGGAGATTAGCCAAATGGCAAGTTATGCTTTCTGAGTATGACATCGTGTATAGGAACTAGAAAGCCATTAAAGGCAGTGCAATGGCAGACTTTTTGGCAAGTCGAGCCACAAATAACTATTAGCCTTTAAAATTTGAGTTCCCTGATGAAGACTTGATGTGCATATCTGAGATAAAGAACACTGTCAAGTATGGGTCAAAGTGGAAGATGTACTTTAATGGAGCTTCAAACTGGGGCATGAAATTAGGGCAATTCTCATCTCATCTGAGGGAAACAATACCCTTTCACAGCCAAATTAAACTTTGATGGTGCCAACAACATAGCCGAATATGAGACTTGCATCATGGGACTCTAGGCAGCCATTAAAAGGGGCATTCAAATATTGCAAGTGTTTAGAGATTCAACCCTCATCATTTACCAACTGAAGGGAGAATGGCAAACACGTGACGTTAAACTAATCCACTATAGGAATCTGATATTGGAGCTTAAGAAAGATTTTGATATCTAACTCGAGAAGAGAACCAAATCATTGATACTTTGGCCACTTTATCTTTCATGTTTAAAGTCAATTGAGAATCGAACATTACTCCTATCCAAATGAGTATCTATTCAACCCAGGCACATTGTTAAAATGTTAAAGAAGAGAAAGATGGTTTGCCATGATATCATGACATCTTTCAGTACATCAAGAATCAATGGTACCCAAAAGGTGCCATCGAAGCTGATAAGAGAACTATCTGACGATTAACTGTGAACTTCATTTTGGATGATGAGATTTTGTACAAGAAATGGTGGATCAAGCATTATGTTGATGCGTAGATGCCTCTGAAGCCAAAAGAATACTTGAAGAAGTTCATAAAGGGATTTATGGTATACATGCTAATGGACATCGAATAGCAAGACAAGTCATGCGATCATGTTATTATTGGTTGACTTTTGAAAAAGATTGCAGTGACTATGCCCAAAGTGTCATAAATGCAAAATTTATGCTAACAAGATCCTTGCCCCACCGACACCTCTACATGTTATGACAACTCCATGGCCTTTCCCTATTTGGGGAATGGACATGATTGGACCGATTACCCCCAAGGCTTCTAATGGGCATCGCTTCATTTTGGTTACAATCGATTACTTCATCAGATGTGTAGAGGCAGTTTCTTATGCCAATGTCACTAAATCTGTCATGTGTAAATTTATGAAATAGGACATCATCTGTAGAAATGGTCTTTCGAACATTGACAATGCATGCAACCTAAAAAATAAAATGATAAAGCAGTCTGCTTTTAATTTAAGATTTAGCATCGAAACTCTATCCTATACCGTTCGAAGATAAATGGAGCAGTTAAAGTAGCCAACAAGAATATTAAGAAGATAGTTGAAAACATGGCTTAGATGTGCAAGGATTGGCATGAGAAGTTACTTTTTGCCTTACATGCCTATTGTACAATAGGACGAACTTCCACGGGTGCCACCCCATTTTTTTAAGTCTACGGCATGAAGGCTATCTTGCCAATTTAAGTTGAAATCCCTTCACTTAGAGTCTTAATGGAATCATAACTTAAAGAAGCTAAATGGATTAAAAATCGATATGAGTAACTTAATCTCACTGAGAAAAAGAATTAAAGCCATCTATCATAAGCAGATGTATTAAAAGTACATGATGAGAGCATATGACAAGAAGGTCTATCCTCATCAATTTTGAGAAGATAACTTAGTGTAGACACCTTATTTTGTCTAACCTAATTTTTAGCAATCTGGGACATAGACATGAAAGGGGGCAATGGATCATATTAAAGAAAAATGAAAAGATGTGGCATCAAAGGATGTAGTTCTAGGTGTTCGAGGATAAAAGACATAGGAAAATTCATAATTTTGCCTGAATGTATCGATACATGGTCTTCATATATTGGTACAATGCTCCGACGACCTAACAATTCAAAATGTCCCCATTTGTATCGATACAATGTGTAAATGTATCTATACATGAACTCATGTATCGATACTAGGCTAGAACCAAAACTTACATTTGTAAAGTAGATGTATCGATACATATCAACATGTATTGATATAATGCTCCATTGTATCGATAGAATGTGTCATAGTATCAATGCAATGATCATTGCATTGATAAATTCAAGGGCTTTTAGACAAAATGTATTAATACATTCTTTAATGTATCGATATATACAGGCTATTTTTCATGATCGAGGCATTTTTAACTTGTTCATCATTGATCCAAAGCTCGATTTTAACTCATTTTTGCATAAGAAAAGATAAAAATTTGGATTTGTGAATTAATTAAAACATTTTTTTCAAGTCTAAATTAGATCATAAAGTGTCAATGTCATATAATCACCTTACTCTTCCCTTGTTTGTTGACAAAGATCATCATCAACCACCCTACTTGCTGGTATTTGATTTCAGCAATCAAACCAGCTACCTTATGTCCATCATATTGGTAGCAAATTGCTTCCTATAGCCACCCTATAGCCATTAGTTGTCACAACTTTGTCCCCTTAAGAAATGACTAAGAACACCTTTAAATTCACTCCAAAATACTGGAATATATAGGCCATAATATCTTAGCTGAAGGATCTTTTTTTTCCAACTTGTTTTAGCTCTCCCAACTCATTCAGACATAAAAAAATAGAATCTCGTAGCCTTTCACTCAACATCCAAAAAAGGCCTAAAAAACTCACTTTCAGCCACTATACCTTTGAAAAATCATCGTCACTCATATTGAAACTGAAGCCTTTCTTTTTATCACGTTTCTTGCTAATTAACAATAAAAAAAATAGGGGAATTTAAGCTATCTCTACTGCTCTAACCACTTGACCAAAATTGAAGCTTTGTTGGTGTAACTTCTTACTTAATCACTTTTATTTTTGATTTTTTAGCATCTTCATCATTTTAGTGAGCTTTCCATGCTTCCACCACCCTCTTAGGATTCTTATGCATTATTGTGGCTTTTGGTTGTGGTAGCTTAGGATTTGGATGCCTTGATGCCCCTTTTGAAGGGCAAAGTGTCTTATTTCATCCTTATTATTTTTTAATAGCTCTTGTTCATGCATTTTATGCAATATTCATGCATCATGTTATGTTCAATCCATGCATAAATCCTTAGCCTAGCATATTTCAAATATGTTTTTATGTTAGCTTGCATTTTGCCATGAATCATTGTCATTTTCAGCATGCTTCACTTCATGAGATGTGTGCACAACACTTTCTTTGTCAAGGTCATTAGTAAAGTTAGCATCCATATTCATGTTATATGCCATCCCCTTGTATGTTCAGTGGCTTCTCTTTGTCAAGTGCATGTTTGATGGTTGTCATAAAAAAATTGATTTTTAAAACCTTCCCAAGCCAAGCATGTTAACCTCAACCAATGAGGATTAGCATGAACTTAGCATTTTCTTGAAAGTTAGCAAAAAAAATTTTAGGGAAAATCAAGTTTTCCAAATCTGGAATCTTGGTTAAACGAGCTTAAATCTTTTGATTTTCCAATGAAAATGGCCTTGCACTTGTTCTCAAAATGTTTGTGCCTTGTTTTTAAGTTAAAACCTTAAGTGGTATGATCAACAGGCTATTTCATTGTCCCAAACTACTCTGAGGCTGTGCAAATGAGTTCGTGATGCTCATGCCACCCTTTCCCTTTAGTCATGGATGTTTGAATGTCAATAACCTGAGTTTGGACCCGAAAACACAAAGAAAAATAAAAAATGTCCCTTGCATTGCTTTGTCCCCTATTAGTAGCATAATTATTATGAATTAAAAAATCAATTTAAAATCCAAAATGATTTTTCATGAATTTTATGATATTTTTATCTCAAAATGTGTCAATTTATCTTTAAAACGATGTCTTATTCACCCTCATATCATTCTAGATGAGAGAGTTATGATTTTTCAAATCTAAATTGTCTAGAACCTTCAGAATTAGCAACATGTATTCTGATTAGGCCGTTCAGGCACACTAAATAATTTTTTCAAATCCTTCAAACATTTTTCCTAAAACATTCAGGAAATTCCCTTTTTAGAAAGGTATTGTTTGCAATTTTTTGATACCAAATGAGTATGAGGTGATTTTTAAAATTTTAACACATCATGTCCCTTGTATGCTCTGCTAGTAGCGTAATTAATCCATACCTGAAAATTTATTCCCCCAGAAAGTGATTTCTTGGGATATTAAGAATATTTTTAGATTGACCCTTGTCAAGTTACCTTTTTAATGGTATATTGTTCACCCTGTAAAACTTTCAAACCAATTTAGAATAAATTCACAAAATAGGATAGTGCGATGCTGTCCCCCTATTTTCGGTTATGGTCAAAATTGAGTTATTTTCCCAAGCTTCATCTCGAGACATTCGAATGTCACCATATCACCCTTATCAGCCTCAAGAACATGCTTTGACCTCCTATAAGCTTGGTTTAAGGCATAAATTTTTTTTACATCTTTACCATCCTTACTCACAATAATTTCTTTTATAAAAAAGCGTCAAAATGCTTACTCATTTTCTAAATCATAAAGTTTTGTCAACTTAAAGAGTGTCAGACATGTCACTTTCAGGGATACTCTAACCCTGACCTTTTAAAGGGATACTCTAACCCCACTTTTTCAAAATTGTTGAGATTTAAAAATCTTCCTTTATCAAAATTATTCATCATCCTTGGGGATATTCCAAACCTATCTTTTCGAGGGGGTACTCCAACCCTGTCTTTCAATTACAATTAAATTTTTCTTCTTCTCAGATTTCCATGAATGTGTCAAGAGTCAAGCCCATTTTTATTTAAAAAAACTCATTCAATCAAGGAACCTAGATTCATCTCGAAAATTGTTGATTCAATTATTCCTAGATAATTGATGCCAATTGCAAGATAAATTCCAATAGTTAATCCCTTTTTTTTGTCATTACATTGAATGGATCATGTTATGTTACTTCATTCGTTGCCTTACTAATGTGATTTCTTTGTGATGATTATTCGTATTCATATTTTCAAATTATTTCAAGTAAAATTAAAGGTGATGTTTCGCGTGGGTATCTCTCTAGTGCCTAAAATGGAATATTCCATTTTCAAAGGAAAATCCAGAGGTGGGTATCTCCCTAGTGCCCAAAATAGAATATTCTATTTTCAAAGTAAAATCCAGAGGTTATTTTTATTAAAAATTTCTATATTCCCCATCTATTTGGGGTGTATATAAGATTAAATCTTTTCATCAAAACTTGGATTTGTATTTCTATAAAATTCATGCATTAAAAGAGGGTTATATCAAAATAGTGATGAGTTAAGATTGAAAGAGTCGAAACTAAGATAAGGTACCGATTTTGGGCATCGTGAAGAGGTTCATGCCTCATCATGCATATCCTAAACTCAAATGGTGAATCTTTGTACCACGCAGACCATGGGATCGATGTTTTGAGTTTTGTAACTTAAGACATAGGTTTTAATAGGCATCTGATCATGCCTAGCCCAAAATGATCAGTGGTGACTCTAAGCGTTGGCCACTTTATAATGGTCATCTAAAACCAATAAGATGAACGATTCATCTTATGGTCCCCCTCACTGTATCATGAGTCGAGAATCCATACTTTCTCATTCTTATCATGTTATGAAGGAAAAGTCTCAGTTAAGAAGACATTTCTTAGTCAGAAAAATATTTCAAGTCATATACACTCATAGATACATGAGGATCCACCCTAGGGTACGATGCGATAGCTTGGGGACTCCACTAGGGACTATATAAAGAGATAGGCCAAAACTAGCCGTATATAGACACACACATGTAAGATTTAAATTAAGAAACATACCTTTAGCCATTGTTGATCAAGAATGCAACCTCGCTTTAAGTATACGTAAACGAACACCCTTTATAAGCCTTCTAGTCTATTTCTTTTTCTTGATAATTACCTTATGATGGTGCACAAATAATTTATATAAACTAAACTAGGGACCTATACTAGAAGACTAATTAGAGTCATATACTACAATCAAGGAGTCTGTATTCTAATTAGTTACTGAAGTAGATTTTAACTCTTACCAGTAAAGTAGTTAATCTTAATATGATTTGCTAGATAATATCACCTTAATATTAATTAAAATATTTATCTCGCTCCAAATAATTATCATGTGGGCCACATAAAGTCTAAAATTCCTTCGGAAATGAATTAAATTAATTGATTCATGTGATCACTTTATTTTTTCTAATCCAAATGAAAATTTTAAATTTCACAGAT
>JBBYHL010000004.1:1434688-1448742 GCA_038381835.1 Adansonia madagascariensis
ATGTCAGTTTAATTTTCTCGTGTTTCTCGGACTCAAACGTGGGTGTTAGACACATATTTGTGTTTGATATGATAATTTTTTTTATAAGTTTTTGCATGTATTTTTTTCAAAGAAAAATGAAAAGCCAGAGCAACATAATGTGTGTACATGAATATATTCTAAGTAATTGTCTGATATGATATATATTTGATACAGATATATTTAATTTTTAAAAAATTTTTAATATATATTTGAAAGATTATATCTCTATATTTATGTTGGAATATATGTCTGGACACAAATATGTTGAAACATATGCCGGACATAAGTATCCAAACAAATGCCTAATGCCTTGTTTTGATTACTTATATTTCAACATACTTATATTGGAATATATGCCGGACACAAGTATCTGGCAAATGCTTAATGCCATGTTTTGATTGCTTGTTTTTGTATGTTTGTTGCTGTCTAATGTTTCAGGTAACATGGATCCTTATGTGGTCTTCATTTGCCGAACCCAGGAGCAGAAAAGTAGTGTTGCATCAGGTTTGGGGCTTTAGATAAGTCGAAATTCTTAACCATTTATTCTTCTTGTTGGATGATTCAAACTTTGTTCTTAGATTGTAAATATATAGGAAGAGATCTAAAAAAACAAAAACATTCTCAGGAAAAGGGTCAGATCCGGAGTGGAATGAGACTTTTGTATTCAATGTCTCAGAAGGTGTTTTAGAACTCAAATTGAAAATAATGGACAGTGATTTTGGTTCTCAGGATGATTTCGTGGGAGAAGCAATGTGAGTATTTGTATCTGATACTTTTATTTTTCTAATGATTATCGGTAAAACTCAAAAGATCACGTAAAACTTTGCAATTACGTTATTCGAGTTTTTTATTTTGTTTAAATATTTGTATTCGATACTTACATTTAAACATATATTCAGATACCCAAATTTCGAGTAACATAACTGTATCAGACAAACATATATTCGTGTTATACAAATATCGTTATTCGATACTTATCCGAATTCGGGTAACTTACTTGCCATGAGACTTATTTACACAAATTTCATAAGATACATTGTAAAATGCTTTTGAAGTGTTATACTGGTGTTCTTGCTTGAATTTTGAGCTATGAAATATAGACTTCGGCATTGAAGATCTTATGGAATTTAGGCTCATGAGTCAGTGAACTAAGTTTTAATGATATTTGCAGAATTCCTCTGGAGCCTGTATTTATGGAAGGAAATCTTCCCCCAACTGCATATAATGTTGTCAAGGATAAAGAATATCGTGGAGAGATTAGAATTGGTCTCAATTTCACCCCTGAGGTATGCTTCGTTGTCTTTTTTGGTATAAAAAAGGTTGTAGTTTGAGAATAGAACAAAAAGTTACATATAACGAAATTCAAACACCAAACTTATTATATATTATCTGCTAAAAGTTACTAAATAAACTAATAAAGCTAATCCCTAGGTTCATTATCTGAAGACTAGAAAGCATACGAGTCTTAAATTACATTGCTCCAATCTTTCATTTTTTTTTTTTTTTGAAAGTACTTGAGTCCGATATGGGTGTCGGACTCATATTCAGACACAAAGTACAAGAATATTATCCTTTAAATATATGAAAAACTTAAAAAATATTGAATGTTTTACTAATGTTAAAATTCAAACTTTAAATCTATTAAATGCTACCTTCTCAAAGTGATTGCCTGAAATAAAGGGGGCTCCTCCCGGTTCTTTTGCGCTTTTTTTTTTTTTTTCCCTTCTGATTTGAACTGGCTGATTATTTTCAACTGAACTAAAAACTGCCGTTGCTTCAAAACAGGAACGTCAAACCAGGGAATTTCAAGTTGAAGAAGAATCTTTTGGAGGGTGGAAGCAGTCTTCATACAGGGACTAAGCCACTTTCAGTTTCCATTTTAATCTAAGCCACTTTCAGTTTCCATTTTAATCTCTGTTTCAACCATCTTAATTCAGAACGTTTGATTTAGAAAAAAACTATATTTGGTTGACTGTTATTATCGTGTGCTCTTATACCATCGGTTCAGCCAATTTTGAGATTTATTGCGATTAATTGTGACTCTGGAAAACTAATAATTGAGAAGTTTGATCTACCAAATCCTAGTCAATTTGTACCAAGGAGATTTAAAATTTAGTTTTTTTCGGTTTTGAGGAAAGAGATTTGGTTTGTTATTGATCAAGTAGAACCGTCAATTTTGAACAAGATACCAAAACATAACATGAATATGATATGTTTAATAAACATAAAAATAATATAATAAAATAGACAGTACCTAAACATGATCAACATGGCACATTTAAGAATCATGTAACGTTACATGCATACACAAATTAATAGATATTCGACGTTTTATTAATGATATTAAATAATAGCAAATGGTGAAAATGCAACGAAGATTGTGTTAGAAATTCCATGTCTATACGCCTACATGTCAACGGGACAATCTTACAAAGGCATTAGTTCGGAAAATTTTCGAGAACTTAAAGTCCCAGCTGGGCATGATAGACATTTGCAACCTAGCTTGAGGGGGAGTGTGGAAATTCGGAAATATTAGCTGGCAAAAATCTCTATTCAGAATAGTTTCCTTTACTAGTCCTAGAATAAAGGATTTAGGCTATTAATACCAAATCCTAATATAACATGTATAAAGTAATAAAAATCTGACACAAATATAATCTCAAAATTTATACAATAATAATCATTAACGTACCAAAATTGATATAAATATAAAATATCTTAAACATAATTATGGCACGGCAAAATATAAAAACATGACACGAATACACAAATTGTCAGATCTACTAAATAAGTTTCCCCTTTTTTCAGGAGAAAATCTCACGCCAGCTGTAAATATTATTCTTTCCTAGTTTAGGAAATTAGAATCTCAGCTGATTTTGGCAATCAGCCTTGAGTATTTTGGTATATATGCTGCCGTAAATTCTCAAATATATAGGAGTGAAACTGTTCTCCGTTCTTTCAGCCTTTTTCCAGTTTTTCCTTCACCGTTTTTCTACACTAATGATCATCCAAAAATGAAGGAAGGAAAAACAACCACCTTAAAAGTACAACACCTTAGATTTTAATGCAGCCGTATAGCTTCTTAAAAAAGATAGTTCAAGCTGACATACTTTTTACACTAGATCTGCTTTCTTCTAAAGAAAGCATGCCAAAGTACAAAAGCTAGAAACCAACAAGTCAAAAATCAAAAAGATGCCAGTTGAAACAGAAATATCTAACCTGAACTTTGTCTTAGATGCCTGGCAGTGGCATGCTTCCTTTAGCAAAACTTTATATCTAGGACTTTACTTTACCTGGTAATTCCTTTTACCCTTCCTGTCAGGCTGTTGAGCACCAATCTTACTGCAGCTAGTTAAGCTTACATTACCAGGGGGCAGGAATGGAGGATTCAAAGGGAACTGCTGTTGCATACCAGGTTGTGCCGTGGCGTCTAAGTGTGATGAGATATCACTTCGAAAAACGTTGGGTGAGCCATAATGTGGCAGTGCAGATTTGCTGTCTCTCTGGGTGCCAGAACTGCCAAACTGTTGGTGGGAGTAACTCTGAGAAGCAAAACTGTGCTCAGCAGGACTAGAACCTGTAACAGTCTTGAATGTAAACTCACAGCATGGATCAGACCAAGAGTTCCCAAAAGGAATTGCAGATTGCAGCCCAGGATTCTCGTTATTCAGTTCTGTAGGAACGGTTTGGGTTTTATGAGGCTCTTTGCTCTTGTTTGATGACTCAACATGAGACAAAGTAGTTCTGTCTGCAAAGTCAGGATGTTCAAGTGCAATTCTTGGTACAATCTCAAGTTGTTGAGATGACTTCTTTGATAGATTTGCTGAAGTCAAGTCTGCATTTTGAATGGCTTTGCTGTTATGAGACTTTCTAGCCGCAATGTTGGGAACTTGTTCATTGGATGATGAATTTGCCACCAACTCAGGTGCATGTCCAGCAAGTCGTTTTGAAGACCGATGATGCAAACTGTCATCCTTCTTCTTAGACCTAATTGTGCTCAAAAAAGATTTTTTGCAGCTTTTATGTTCAATTCTATTTTCAGCTAGGTTCTTCTGTTGCTGGATATTAACAATGGGCGTTGAAACAAGCCCTTCATTGATAGCATCCTCCAATGGTATTGCACCTGTAAGAGTTTTGATTGCGAATTCTAGGCATGGGTCAGAACAAAAGAAAGGTTGCAGTTCTGACTTGCTGTCACTGCCCTTCTGAGTTCCCAACATTTGTGGTCGCTCTCCAAGAATTGTTCCATCTTCATGGGGCCTTTTATTATTGATTTCTGGATTGACTGCTGCAGAAGCTTGAGTTGCGATCTTGGTATTAGAGACAACATTTAGCTGCTGAATTGTTTTATCCACCAAAACATATGGTGGTTTTGCTTCACTATTCCCAGACCTTCTAGTTACATTCTGAAGAGCTACTTCATTGGACACTCCACTGGCAACAAGCTCAGGTTCAAGCCCAGCAAGTCGTTTTGACAACCGACGAGGCAAGTCAAGCCCTTTCATCTTCTTGAATTTGCTCGAGTTCTTAGTTTCTATATTGCTTCTCTTGCTTTCAATCCTTGTATTACCTAGATTCTTCTCTTGCAGGACATCAGAAGCTGGAGTTGAAACAAGACCACCATTTTCAGCATCCTCATGTGGTATTGCTACCTCTGAGTAGGAGCAAACATTTAGCTGTAGAGGTGATTCATTCTCTAAAACAGAGGGACCAATGGCTTCATTTTGGCAAGTCTTTACATGTTCAAGGCCACTAGCCACCTGCCCAGGTTCAAGCTGAGCAGGTCGATTTGAAAACCCATGAGGCAAATCAAGCTCTTTCTTATTCTTAGACTTGCTAGAATTCTTAGCCTTTATGCTGGTCCTCTTCTCTGTTCCACTTTCAAGCAGCTTCTTCACTTGCAGGACATCATCTGCAGCAGTTGAAACAAGCACGTTATCGGCAGAGACTATTTTACCCTGCTTTCCCTTGGAAGCTTTGGGAGCTGCTGAGCTGCTCCAACTTGATTTTTTTGAAGTCTCAGGATTCCTTTTAACTGCATTCTCCACCGAACCCTTGCCTTGAGGAATTGGAAGTATCGATGCTGTAGCAAGCCCAGTTTCAGCGTAGTCCTTCTTACTTTGGCCTTTCTCAAAGGTCTCAGCTTCTAGGTCAGATAAGATACTCCTATGAGATGTCTCCTCACCTGTAGGAACAAGTTTGGGATCAGAAGCAATGAATTCACATATGTTTGGCTTGTAAGATAGCTCCTTAACTAAAATGCTGAAGTTGGTTGCTCATGACTTGAAGGGTTTATAAATTTTCCACCCCCTCACCTGTAAAGAGCTGCCGCCTGGTAGCAGGATGCTTCACTTTCTGCCTTTTAGCTGCAGGGAGTTGCTAATATAGACAGAAGGCAAGGATAAAAACACTCATCGAATTAAAATTTCCATCCATCATATTCCCCACCCCCCCCTCCAAAAAAAAAAAAAAAAAGAAATTATGAAACAAATCACAACCGAATATTGGTTGCAAAGATAGCCTACAAAATGATAGATGAGAAATCAGACTTGAATTGCAGGTCATAAGATAGATGTACGTTAACAATGAATCAGGTAGCAGATTCATAATCCTCAAACACAAAATTTAGTCTCTGAATACCCCCATATATTTTCCAGAATCTAAAGGCAAACTGTATATAAGCTTACTTGTCTCTGAATATCTTCTGTTTGTAGTATAAGCTTACTTGTCTTATCCTATCCTGCCTATAAACTTCTACAAAAACATGACCTTACCTCTGCGTATATAATTTCAAAGCAAACTATGCCATTTAATAAAAAAAATATTGGAATTTTAGTTTTGATGAAAAATTGAGCAAGTAAAATAATAATGGAACTAGGATGAAAATAAACATAGCAACTATATGCAGAACCTAAGTCCAAACTTGCTGGTTCATCTTCATTAATAAAAGTTTGATCATCACCGTGCTTATTCGGCAAAAAAGCATCTCTACCAATCGCTTGAGTTTCTAGATAGTGAAGGACAGACTTTCGAGCAAAAAACATATCCACTAGCTGGATTGGTGTAATACCGTAGTGTTCGTAATTTTTACTGATCAACATTCGCAAATAATATGTATGCTTAAAGGAGCTATATGTTTATAACTCCATAAATATGCAGCAGTTAGTTCATTAGCACAAGAGTTGGCAGAGACCTTTTTCGTATGTGTCAGGAGAATTGATGACATAAATAAGTCACATGCGTCCATGTATGAGCATCTAAAAGAGAAGCTAGGGGGACTGCAAGAGTTGGGAAATAACTCCATACCAGATCTCTTTTGACTCCATTTGCGTTCCTTTTAATCTTGACTTCCTTAATCTGTCCTGATGGTAAATCATCCAGTGTTGCTTTCTCAGTTACAACCTAGATTTACAAAATCCAAGACAGCATATCTCATTTAGTAGCTTTAAGAACAAAATAAATTTCTATATCTCATAGACTATATCCTAAATATGGTACAACTTTTATGAATTTCAGTATAAAAACATTAAGCACTAAAATGTCACCAATCACCTCCACCCCCCCTTCTCTCTCTCAGCAAACAAATAAATATACAGAAATGAGAAAAACAAAATGGTAGCAAAATAATTTTTAAGAACCAACTTTTCTTCTAGAGTGTGAGGCTCTTTTCTTTTGCTTAGATTTTCTACTTCTCCACTCAGCATGATTAAGAAATCGGAACACCTCTGGCTTGGAATAGAATCTAAATCCAGTAGACGGATCAACAAATATCTGCAACAAGAAAGCAGTTCAATAAAAATAAAATTTACATATTACAAAAGGAAGAAACAAGATTAAATTTCCTCATGTGCCTAGTCATGAAACATAAAAGTAAATTACAGACATAAAAGAATATTTTAATCAACAATCTCATTCATTTTTATGTGTCTGCATGAAAAATATACTTCCGATGTCAATGGTTATAGGACAAGCATTCACGCTTATTAAAGTGGTACCGTTGATGTGTAGCAGCATAACATGATTAACCAGCCAAACCAGCAAAGGGTTAGTAATGCAAAAACTAATCCGCTCATAATACAGTACTACAAAATCCATATGGTACTAGAAGATAGAAAAGCACCATGATTCCTATGCATAAAGAAAAACAAATTGCATACCTTGTAGTGTTTTCCAATTTTGTCACCACTCTTACGGATTTTTACCTCCATGAACCAATTCTTAGGCAACCATTCAGGACGTTCACTTGCTTTTACTGCAGTCTGTGCGATGAATAAATAATTAAAAGTAAAAATTGAAGGAAAAAAGGGCAGAAAATTAATAGATGATCTAAACTGACTTTCACGTGACCATTTGCTGAGGGCACACAGGGATAAGATCGCAAATGTTTCTTTCACATACCACAACTTTGGTAAAGATTAAATAGCTGTTTTAGGAAGCAAAATGGATTTTGGGCAAACAAGGTAGAAAACAAAATGGTAGGAAAAGGATTTTCAGATAACCAACTTTTATTGTAAAGTGTGAGGCTCTTTTCTTTGGTTTATATTTCCTACTTTTCCGCTCTACATTATTGCAGAGTGTGAGGCTCATTTGCTTTTGCTGCAGTCAGCATGATGATTGAATAAAAGAATACCATAGGAAGAAAAGTACGGTTAATTAATTATCTACACTTATATTCACATGATCATTTGCTTGCAGCATTTAATAAACCAAGCAGGTGAAAATCTGAGCAAGTAAAATGATAATGGAACTAGGATGAAAATAAACACAACAACTCTATGCAGAAGCTAAGTCCGAACTTACTGATTCATCTTCAATAATTAAAGTTTGATCATTATTGTGTTTCTTTGGCAAAAAAGCATTTCTGCCAATCTCTCCGGTTTCTAGATATCGAAGAACATCCTTTTTCGAGCGAAAAACATATCCACTAGCTGGATCCGTGTAATACTGTAGCATTCACAATTGGTACTGATCAACATTCGCAAATAGTATGTATGTTTAAAGGAACTATATGTATATAACTCCATAAATATGCAGCAGTCAGTTCATTAGCACGAGAATTGGCAGAGACTTTTTGGTACATGTCATGAAAATTGAGGACCTAAATAAGTCACATGTGTCCATGTATGAGTGTCCAAAAGAGAGGCAAGGGGACTGCAAGAGTTGGAAAGTAACTCCATACCGGATCTTTTCTGACTCCATTTGCATTCCTTTTAATCTTGACTTCCTTAATCCATCCGGATGGTAAATCATCCACTGTTGATTTCTCAATTACAACCTAGATTACAAAAACCAGGACAGCATATCTCAGTCAGTAGCTGCAAGAATAAAATAAATTTCTATGTCTCATAAAAGATATCCTAAATATGGTACAACTTTTATGCATTTTAATATAAGCACTTTAAGCACTAAAATGTCACCAATCTCCTCCATTCCCTCTCTATCTCTCTCTCTCTCTCTCTCTCTCTCTCTCTGTGCAAACAAATAAATAGACAAATAAAAGCAACAAAAAATATGGTAGCAAAATGATTTTTGAGAACCAACTTTTCTTCTAGAATGCAAGGCTCTTTTCTTTTGCTTAGGTTTACTACTTTTCCGCTCTGCATGATTAAGAAATCGCAACACCTCTGGTTTGGAATAGAATCTAAATCCAGTCGACGGATCAACATATATCTGCAACAATAAAACAGTTCAATAAAAATAAAATTGAAATATTGCAAAAAGAAGAAACGAGCTTAGAGTTCCTGATGTTAGTAAATGCATAGTCATGCAACATAAAAGTGTATAAGAGACAGAAAAGAATTTTTTTAATTAATAAACTCATTCATTTTTATGTGTCTGTATGAAAGATCTAATTCAGATGTCAAAGGACCATAGGACAATGCATTCATGCTTATTTAAGTGGTACCCATTGATGTGTAGAAGCATAAAATGAATACCAGCCAAACCAGCAAAGGGGTAGTAATGCAAAAACTAATCCGCTGATAATACAGTATTACAAATTCCATATGGTACTTGAAGATAGAAAAGCACCCTGATTCCTATGCATAAAAGAAAAACAGATTTCATACCTTGTAGTGTTTTCCAATATTTGCACCACTCTTATTGGCTTTCACCTCCATGAACCAATTCTTAGGCAACCATTCAGGACGTTCATTTGCATTTGCAACAGTCTGTATGATGATTAAATAATTAAAAGTAAAAATTTAAAGAAAAAAGGACAGCAAATAGTAGATGATCTAAACTCTCTTCATCTGACCGTTTGCTGAGAGCATTTTAATTTAACACAGGGCACAGGGATAAGACTGCACATGTTTCTTTCATATACCACAACTTTAGGATAAAGGTAAAGATTAAATTAGTTGTCTCAGGATGCAAACAGATTTTGGACCAACAAGGTAGAAAACAAACCGGTAGGAAAAGGATTTTCAGATAACCAACTTTGCTTGTAGAGTGTGAGGCTATTTTCTTTAGATTATATTTCCTACTTTTCTGCTCTACATTGTTAAGATACCCGAACACATTTGGCTGGGAATGGAATCTAAATCCAAGTGGCACTAGACTTAGAAAAGCACCATGGCTCCTATGCATAAAAGAGACGAATATTTCATACATAATAGTGTTTTCCAATTTTCACAACACTCCCCCATAAACCAATTATTTGATAACCATTCAAAGATTCATTTGCTTTTGCTGCAGTCTGGTATGATCATTGACTAAAAGAGTAAAATAGGAAAAAAAGTAAAGTTAATTAATTATCTACACTTACATTCACAAGACTACTTGCTGAAGGCATTTTAATTTGCCTTAAAGTTGGCAGCTTGTCATCACATTTTTTGCTTTCCGTTTTTGTATAGCAAATAAGATCATCCCTGGTAAAGAACTTTTGACCAGTCGCCAAGTTTACGTAATGCTACAAAAAGAAAGCAAGAAACATAATAAACAAAATGTTATTGGATTTGAGGTAAATAGACAGCTTCTTTCTACATATTATGGTTTATTTGTTTTATTTGTCACATATATCTATGTTTTTCATTGCTCAATTATTTTGCAAAACCGAAAAGAAAGAAAGGAAGAAATTGTGACACCATATAAAAATAGGATTCTTGTTTTGTTACTATAACATCAATTATGAAAGTCTGAACCTAGAAATCAATGTTACAGCGCCACGAAACACCTACATTTTTTCCATTACATACGACAAAATACGACAAAGAAAATCATTCCAATGCCTTAAAAATTCTTCATCCAGAACAGAATCCAACTGCCGTTACATAAATTTACTACCAAGTACCCATTATTCAATGAACTCCCATTTTCATGCAATACATCCTAAAATGCTAAATCAACAGAATCAAACGTATCGCTCTTCGCCTCCAAAGCTTATAATTCATCATCATGCAACCCTCATTTTTTCCGCTAACCTCCAAAATTACGAAATGCAGAAATCAAGGCATATCCTTCGACAACATTTCTTTCACATGCAAGTAGAAACAAACGATCATCAACGGATACTAGCTCCACAATCTTAATCTTAAACTTCATCAGTTCATATCTCTCTTACTAAAATTCTTCAAAAGCAGCTGATTTCTTTTTAATCAAAACATTAAATTAGAGAAAAAAACCCTAAATTGAAATAAATACAAGTACTAGTTCGGTAATAATTAACTAACCGTGATTCTGCGACCGGTCTTTTGGAATTTCAACTGTAAGGTCCAGCCAGCGGGAAGCCATTCCGGTGAAGTTTCCGCCGTCATTATCACGAGAAATTAGATTTTCCGACAATCAATTACTTCTCTGTTTCTTTTAGTAGTAGTAGAAGGAGACATTTTGTTTGATGGCTTTGAAGTCCGAGAAAGGAAGTCGAAAAGTGGAAGTGAAAATGTCGACTGAGGACAATAATGCGACGTGTGATGAGAAACCAACACGTGTACTTTTTTAAATTCTATTTTTAATTAAAAATCTTTAAATTAAATGAAAATTTGTTATCTTATATTTTATTATAATTTTATTTAAAATATTTTATATTTATATAAATTTTGATACATTATTTAATAATTGATATTATATATATTTTAAAGTATTAAATTTTTTATTATATTCATATTATTTTTTATTATATTTTAATTATTTTTATATTATATATTTAATGTATATATCGTAGATATGTAAAATTTTAATATATTTAATAATTTATATTATATTAACATTTTAATAATTAACAAAAAAAAAATATAAGGTATAATAAATTGCTACCTTCATCTAAATTAAAATATCGCATTTCGATTTTTCTTAGTTTATTTTTTTAATTTTGATCTCTTGCTATTTTATATTTATTATTGATAAAATTTTGATAAAAATATATTTGAAAAACTTTGGATGAAGTAATTTTTAAATTTATATTTTATAAAATTTAATTAATTTAATATTTAAAATAATAAAGGTCAAATTTTAAAAAATTTGATAAAAAAGTTAACTGAAATAATTTAATTAGGACAAATTAAATCTATCGATTACGAAAATTAGAAAATAGTAACAAGCTCGTACAAACTGGTTCTGCTCATGGATCGAGTTAACCAAGCTACAATCTTAAAAAATTTTGAAATTCAAGCTCAAATTTAAATTTAAATTTAGTCATGTCCGACGACACAAATCATTATTTAAAATAATAAAATATTAAATATATTAATATTTATATAATTATAATTAAATAAAACAATTATCTAAATCACCAAAAAAGTTATTCGACACTTAAATAGATCTATTACGAACTTGTATTCAATGAAAATTTTGTTTAAAAAATAGATGTAATATTATTTTTTTTTAATGTTTTTAACACTAAAAATTTTTTTTATAAGATCTAAAAATTACCTACTAAGCTATAGTTTTCTATTTCATGATTGCATATTTTTTAATTTTTACCAAAATCCTTCACATATTTTTTACCTTTAATTAAATTTTAAATAAATTATTATGATAACTAATTTTATTTTATTTTTATATTTATAAAGTGGTACTTTAAAATGTAAAATTTTAGCTTTTTAGCTTAAAAAAATTAGCAAATTAAAGAAAAGGGGAGGTGGGGGGGTTTGGCGGTCATGCCCCTAGGTTTTTGCTTATTTATTTTCGAGGACCTCACTTTTCATTTCTTCAACAAAACGAGAAACAAAGGAAATTGAAGCCTCAGAAAGAGCGAAAGCCCTATCAACGCCAAAAGGTTTTCTCGCTTTCCCTTTTACTATCTTCGATTCGTTGAATGATTGTTTGTTGCTTTAAAGAATCGATTAATAACAAAAGAAGAAAAAAAAACTGTCAAATCTTGATTTTGATCGTCAAAGTCAGTTTTTTTTTTTTTTTTTTTTTATGGATGCTCATGTTGATAGCTTGATTTGTTAGGTGTTGCTGGATTTTGGTTCGAATTTGATATGGGTGTGCACAGATTCAGCCATTGAATTGTTTTCACACGAAATTAAATAAGATTAACTCGGTCAGGATTAAAAGAAGTGGCAAACCTCAAAAAGCAGGGAAAATAATTAAAGAAACATTCAAGATTAAACTTTAATTATTTATTAGATTATAGTTTGGGATCCAATCTTTGTTTTTGGTTGTGAAATGAATCTTTCTTGTTGGGTTACCGAATTTTGATTCATGGTAACCTTTGTAACATAAAAGATTGGAATTTTGTTGAATTTCTGATCATGCAACTGGTGGATTTCTCCATTTTCTTTATTTGGTAGAAGTTTTTGATAGTCAGTCGGGTAGTTAAACTTAACAGTATTTTTGGGTTTTCAGCTTTGTTTTTGCAATTTTTTTGTCTCCGGGATTTGAGAGTTTTGAAGGTTAAGAAGGTCTTGAGGGATGGCATTGCAAGAAAAGTTGGATAGATTTAATAAGCAGCAGGAGAAGTGTCAGTCGATGCTTTCCAACATTGCAGCGAAATCAGCATCTTCTAGGGCCACTACAACACCAAGACCTGCAGCTGTTGCTGCCACCTCCTTTCCCAGTGCGAAACCTTCTGCTCCTGTCAAATTCTCAAATGATACCGAGAGACTTCAGCATATTAACAGCATTCGGAAAGCTCCTGTTGGAGCTCAGATGAAGCGTGTTATTGATATTCTTTTTCAGGTTCTTGTAATTCTTTCTTTAATTTAATTCGTTATGTGCTTGATGTAAATAATTAGAGTATTATACCTTGTTAGCATTTGTAAATGATCTTTATTTGCAAGTATCCTTGGTAAAGTTATGGTCTGCTGGCTTATAAGATGAATCTGTTATGCAGCAAAATTGCTTTTATTGCGAAATTGAAGGCAATATTCATACAAATGTGAGATAAAGGGGAAATCCTTTAGTTGGTTATGTGCCTACTTTAGTCTTTTAAGTTTCTTGCTTCTTGTTCTGACTAGCATGTGCCTTCTGCTGCTATTTTCTACTGTCTTCTTATCCCATTGAGGTTGTGATAGTTTTACCCTGCATTTTTCATGGTTGGCATTTGGTAAAGCAAGCAAATTTCTATAATTTTTTGACAATTTTTTATCGTAGTGGGTGAGAATGATTTTGGGATAAGAGTTCGCGATAGCAATCGGTCGATCCCTACAGGAGCATTGCTGTATGCCTTTTTAGCCTTTTTAAAGTGGATTATGATAGTTTTTCTTTGCCGTATTGGAAACTTTTCTTAAAGTGTCTGGTAAGGTAAGCTTAGGTGTGGGATTCTACTATATCATCGATTTCCTCAAGCGGTTATATTGATGGTCTGATTTTACATCAAAGAATGACAGAGACTTGAGATTGTATGGGGTATTCACTTTGTGAGGTCTCGAAAAACTGCTAGTTGATGTTGCTATGGACTTTTTACATGTTTCCTTGTTTTTGCTGGCATTACTGTCAGATTATTGAACCTACAATAGTGTTTCGTAAGGAGCTGAAAATTGTTACTATCATGAAGCCGTAAAATATGTATTGATGGTTGCAGACAAGGCAAGCTTTCACACCAGAGCAGATCAATGAAGCATGTTATGTTGATGTGAATGGCAACAAAG
>JBBYHL010000004.1:1553184-1564971 GCA_038381835.1 Adansonia madagascariensis
TTACTTAAATTTAAATAAAAATAAATTTTAAGATTATTTTAAATAATATTATAATTTTTTAAATTTACTCTTTTTCAATCCGACCCGAAGGTAAAAAAGATTGCAAACTGTGATTCGAACACCTGCGACCCAAACCCTATATAGTAATAATCCCCGTTTCTTAATTTTAATCAAATACTCTGCTTTTATTGTTTTTTTTCCTTTTCTCTTTGAATGAAAAGAATGGCTCGATTCGAAGTTGTGTTCATGGTTATTTTCCACCTGTTCACCTTCTCTAACGCCTGCTTTTCGGCAGTTGAACCGGAAAATGGCGTCACCCCTGGAGAAACTATTACAAATTTACCAGAGTCCGACCCTAGAACCACAACTACCTTTTCTCTCCCTAGCAAGAGACCCGGCTTAGAACCCTCAGCCAAAATTGCTGATTTCAAGCACGATGATGCATCAGAAACCGACTCCGACATGGTATCCACTCCATTGACGAGGATCAGTTTTCGACCTGTAAACCGTCACTTCCACTGGCGTCCGTTGGTTCCGTTCCACAAAAGGGTTAGGGCTTTGAACCCGCGGTTCCAGCAGAAGCGCTATTTAGCTTACGGTGACGATATGATACTGTCTGACGAGAGAACTCGTTTTGACCCGGAGTCACGCGGCGTCGTTCGCCAGATCCAGGCGAGGTCGGCCAGGTTTCCCGATGGTGGCGCTGAGTCGAAGGAGCCTGTAGAATTTATGAAGCCTCCTCACCATGACTATGAACACGACCACGAATACGATCTCGATCAAGATGACGGTCAGCACCACCACTACCACCGCCGCCATCGCCAAAGGGAAGAAGTCAAAAGGGATAAAGAAGAGGAGCACGAGCACGTGGGCGGATTCATGAAGAGTTTAAGCTAGTTTTTTAGTCATTTTTGAGGATATAATGTACGTTATTTAATCATACCGATGCATTTAATCTAATGACATTAGCGGCAAGGGTTATTATCAGTGGTAAACAATATTGCATCTGGCTAGGATGAAGATGAACAATATGGTATTTTCTTGTATAATAATACTACATATAACTCATTTTAAGAGTGGATTTCTTCTGTTTTTAGCCGTTGAAATGAGAAACTTTTTATTAACTAGTGGTTACCGAGATCTAGAGATCAAAATTAAAGAACATGAACTGGTTTATGTTAAATTAAAGAATAATAGACGCTCAGAAATATTGTTGTTTAAATGGTTGAAAACAGAGTAGAATACTATGTTCATATATATATATATATGTATATATGAATGAATCTTAGAAATGACTGGCGCATGAACCGCTCTGTTGTGGGCTGGTGAGTTCGGCGCATGGCCATGGGCTAACCTCGATTGCAGCTCCACTTACATCGGAGCATTTCCATGGAGGAGTTCTTGGTCCACTCACGCCGTGGAGGTTAACCTTGGAAAGACAGATGCCGGTGAAAGGGGCGTTCTTGAGGCCTTGTATGGAACCAGCTCGCTGCACTTTCACGCCCCAAATGTTCTTCAATAAGACGCCCTTGACGTACGGGAGAGCGTTCGGGTTAAACTTGTTATCAGGGTGGTCGCCGGTGTTGCCTGCAATTTTTATACCTGTTCTTACGTTTTCCATGAACACTTCATTTACTGTGATATTCTTTATAAACCCTCCCCTGCCAATGTTAGTCTTCACGTTAACACCGATCCCTGTATTATAAAGAACAATGTTCTCGGCCAAGACATTCTGGACTCCACCAGAAGTTTCACTTCCAACTGCAATTCCAGCAAACGGCGATGACCCTGTTACTCGCCGGATGGTGATGCTAGAGCTGGGGCGTCCATAAGCGATCCCATATTCGTCCCATCCACTCTTCACAGCCACGAGATCATCTCCGGTCGAAATGAATGAGTCTTCTATACAGACATTGGAGCTTGAATCTGTACCAATGATTATACATGAAAGCAAATGAGTGCACTAAAACATGATCAAGCCTACCTGAGTGCTTGCTTATGTGTGAAAATGAAACCCTAAGCAAGATGAATTCAACGGAGTAAATTTGCTTTCATTTTTGTTTACCTGGATCGATCCCATCGGTATTCGGGGAGTCAGATGGAGCCAGGATGGTAACGTATCGAATAACGACATTGCTGTAAAGGAAAAAAAAAAACTACATTAAGTTATGATTCTAAACTTGCAAACTGGTACGAAGTTACCACAATCTCAGTACAACTGTGCTATTGAAACACCTTCAGAACATCTTGAACAGGGTGAATTAATGCCAAAAGAAAAAATACCTGCAATAAACAGGGTGAATGTTCCAGAAGGGGGAATTTTTAAAAATCACATTGGAAATGATAATGCCTCTGGAATTCACAAATTCAACAAGACTTGGTCTCGTAAACTGAAGGCTCCCCTGCCTCCACATGTCCCACCAGATACTTCCTTGACCATCGATTGTGCCATTCTCTCCTGTTAAGGTTGAAAAGAAATAATTAATCAGTGAGATTCCAATTGAACTTACATAAACCTAACTTACTATATTCCAGCACAATAGTCTGAATTACCGGCCACTTAAGATGATAATAACATGAAGATCCACGACAATAGATCATGTTGTTGGCACTTTACAGTGTATAATATGCTTTTCTGTTCTTATATTATTCAGATTTGGGTTTAAGTGTTATATATAGGTATGTGTTCGATATGAGTATATTTAATTTTTTTTAATTTTTTTTTATATATTTAGAGAGTCCTTGGAAAATCATATCTTTATATACTTATGTCCAACAATGTGCTGAATAAGAATGCCATATATGAATACTTCAAAAAAAATATGAAGAGTCGTTGCAACATAGCTTCTAGTAAATAGATAACTATGTTAGGCTATTACAGTAATTAACCGCGTTAAAGAGACCTACCAGTGATCACCACATCTCTTAGTCCATCTCCATGAACGAAGCTCATATATCTTCCTCCAGGGCGCTCCCTTCCCCTTCCATAAGATGGCAAAGGAGCAACTAAAGGCCAATTCCTAGTATCCTAATATATCAATCCAGGAAGAAAATTATAAGAAACATATCCAAAAAAATCATATCAACAAGGCAATAAAGTTTTGAAACTTTCGTGAAATGGCTCTAAAAGGGCTTAGAACAGGCATGACACAAAAACTAGAAGCATATAATAACTTATCTCTTTGAGAGAATTAACGCCTTTGTGGCCAAGGGAGTCGATAAGAAATAAATTTATGTTATTCAAAACATACAGTTGACAGACATATCCACATATGATAAAGGGACCATATAAAACTAAACATTTGTAGCTTAGTATATACTACATCACTCGGACTCGGTAATGAGTGTTAGATACGGATATGTGTCTGATTAGGTATTTTTTTCATGTATTTGGAAGGTTTTGAGAGGGTCATATTCCCATAACTATGCTCAAAAATGGGCTAGACGTGAACACTTAAATAAAAATAAAAAAGTCAGAACAACATAAAGTATATATGCTTAACTCAATTAACCGACCAAAAGGCTAATTCTTTACTCCTATGAGGTTGGCTTTGTGAATCTCAAACAAATAATATATCGATCTTTATTTCGTTCTTTGTGAAAATGCAATTGTGGTTTACCAAAAGACAAGCAGAACCAGCCACAATAACAATCTTTTTTTTCCCCATGAACTAGTCCACCTGTTATCATAGAACAATCTAATCTTCAGAAAATTTAGTGCACCATGATCCCAAACACTAAGTAACATTTTATCTGTTACTACTAGATTTCAGTATGATATAACTCAAGTAAAACTACATGATGATCACATTCAATAGACTTGAAAAGGGACAAGGAACAGTATTTAATTCTATGTTGTCCAACCTTTTATATTTTTTAAAGTATTCATATTTGACATCCGTATCTGATACATTTTCGGACATAGATATGAAGATATGACCTTCTAAATATTTTTCAAATACATAAAAAAACTTTAAACATATACTTATATCCTAAACCCTAAACCCTAAATCCGAATAACATAGATTTAACTATTACACCTAAATCAGAATAACATAGATTTAACTATTACATCTAAATCAGATTAACATAGATTTAACTACTACGAGGTATTGCAACATCATCCATTCAGATTGGTTACTAATACCATTAATTAAGAAGAGTATGGTTTTATTATTTAACTAAGAATCCCAACACTAACATGACAGTATTATATTGCTCTAGACAAAGCGCCAAGTTGAGCAATAATGCTTGCCAGCTATCTATTTGTCCATATTGTTCAACGGAAAAAAAAAAAAAAAAAAACCCCACAAATGTCACGCTACATGTCACCGTACTACGGAGGCCCACGATGTTTTTCTCTTTCCTTTGTAGTGCCAATCCATTTCAAGAAAATTTTAGTATTTAACACATTATTTTCGTTAAATTCAAAAAAAAAATTAATTATATATATTTTAAATATGTCACCCTAATCTGTGTCAAGTGACACCGATTAATACTTTGGTTAACATTTTCCTTTATAATGGCTGGATCCCATGGTTGAAAGAGACATCTTCACCTTAAATTTTCAACACTACCACCCTGGCGACGCCAAACAATATCACATTAAAATTGACATTTGGAATGATATTGTCCAAATTACAATTTTCACTTTTAAGACTAGATGCAACCAATATCCAAATCTTTCAACTAAAAGCAAAAATAGATAGCATTGTTGAAAAAGAATCAACCTAGCAATTATATCATCATACATTACAGGTAATTAAAACCCAGATTCCAGCTTTCATTATAATTTTACAAGATAATGGAGTAGTACTTTTATCTAACCTATGATTAATTCCTTCGTTACGATGAGTAATGAACCTCATGTTTTGAGTAAAAACTGTAACTTTCGACCATGCAAGGATGGATATGGATTGGAACAAAGATTTTAATTTAAACCCGAAGTTTAATTTAATTAATTCGAATAATTATTTGATATTTAACATATTTTAAGTTCGAATCCTAATTTCTAAATTCTTTCCCTCATCCTTAATTTAGTGCCTCGTTTGTACTAAAAAAACAAAGATTCTAACATTGAAATGTAGAGTTTTCAGTAACAATTACAGAAAGATTTGGCAAACATTAGTAAGAAATGAAAGGATTTGAGTTTACCAGAGTGGCTTTGATAACAGCACCTCTAGCCAAATAAAGAGTCATATGGCTAGTGAGATTAAAGCTTTCAGTTAAGTACACCCCAGGAGGCACATAAAGCAACGTACCACCTCTCCTTCTCAGATGCTGAATCCGATATATAGCTTCCCGGAAAGCCTTGGTATTGAGCGTCTTGCCGTTGCCGACGCCACCGAAGTCCATTATCGATATCTTATCGTTTCTATACCTCATCGGAACTATCCCAGAGCAGGTTATCAAGTTCCCATAAGAAATGTGAGACCAAAATGAAGCTTGGAAGAAGAAGCAACAAAGCAAAATCGAAACCAATGGTCGACCTCGAGACATTGTTTTTCGAAAGCAAAAAAAAAAGGGATGTTTATTTGGAGAGTGACAAAGAGAAAAGGAACAAACTAAGCTTTTTATCGTGTTAGAATGGATTTGTGGTAGATCTGGAGATTGATACAAGGAGAAAGCTCCAAAGGGTTCGTATTATTTTAATTAGGAGAAAGGAAGGTGAAGAACGAAGAAAGAAGATCAAAATCTAAAAGAAGGTGAAGAGTGAAACTGGGAAAGAGTTTGTTTTTAAGAATAAATTGGTAGAAACGAGAAAGGAGGAATTAAAAGGGCATGTTCTTGAGCCGGCACTAACTTCCAGAATGCCCCTTGAGTGCTGGGCTGTATGGTTTTGTTGTTTATCATAAATCATAAATAATCTTTTATTAAGTTATTTATTTATGGAATCGTTGTGCTTGGCAGTCGCACCCTCCCTCACTCACTGTCACATCTGCACTTAAAAGGCTTTTAAAGATAAGAAATGGGGCATCCAAGGATTTTTGGTTTCAACATTGCTCTTACTTTTGGAGATTCTCTGTCATTACTTTAGCTTTTGTGGGAGTTGCAGCAGTTCTTGTCTGATTCTTCACTGCCTTAAAATCCCTCCCAATAAAACCTTTTTTTTTTGGTTTTACATTGTTTTGTTAGTTACCATAGTGTTTTTGGCTTTTTTTTTCTTTTTTGCCTTTTAATGATACCCCCAAATGCTACACTATTATTTTCGCTTTTGTAAATGATTGAAATCACACCTCTTTTTAGGCATAATGGTGCAAGTGTTTACATAAAATACTATTGCTATTTCATACACTTATAATGGAACGCAAATGAGATTACCGCAAATGAGATTAATAGATGACATGAGTCTTAGTGTCATCGTATTAAGCTATTAATTTAATTTATGAAATTTTTATATTTAAATACTGTGCATAAGGCTCCCTAATTTTACAGTTACTGTAAATTTTGTTATTTTTTTAAAATATTAACCTATGTTACTAAAGATTGGTTAAAATGATATTTATATAAAAAAATTATTAATGTATAATTCTCTCGAATTCAATAACAATAATTTATTAAATGTAAAAAAAATAATTAAATAATTCTAAAAAATGTCCATATGGATTTTTGTTTACGAGAACAGAGTAATCGAAAAGGATAATGCTCATGAAATACATGCCATACATCATTAATTGGATAACGCTCTCTAAGAGTTGGAGAGCGTTCATTGCATTTAATGGTCGACGCCAACGTTTGCCACAACCCACCCACAACTGAAATAAATGCATGCAACACTCCAAATGCTTGAAAGTTGAATTGAAACCCTACATCACCCAAAATCTCTCAATTGCTATAAACTATGTTACTAGAAATCGGACGTGTCTGATTAAGTTATATGTTTATATTGATATATTCAATTTTTAAAAATTTTTTCATGTATTTGTAAATTCTCAACACGATATCCTTATACATGTTCAAAAATGTGTCAGACATTAATACCTTAAAAAAAGGTAAAAAGTCCGAGTAACATTGGCTATAACAACTCATGGGTTTTTGCCTTAAACTTCATATATTCAATCTATATTATTTGAACTCTTTATTTCCTTTAACGTATTCGTGTCTGCGATTTAAATCCAACAAATATTCGGACATAGATATCATTTCCATCTTCCAATATATATGGAAAAAATTCTAAAAAATTGATTTTATCAATCTTGGACACATAACTATATCTGAAACTCACCTCATAGTACAGATATTTCTTCAACCCTTTCAAAATAGCATAAATAACTTGGTAGATGAGTAAATCCACATCATGTACCAAAATATTTATAAACAAATACCAATACACAACCCCAATTATTCATCATAGAGAAAACAACAGAGAAGATTTTGATTTGTTTCTTCATTTAGGAAATCTGAAGGCCGCAGATGAGTTTTAATTGTCAGTTACTATCAACACAAGACAACTAAAGATCAGGTTTTGTTTTAATATAAGGAACGAGAAGTTGACTCAGCTTCTAATAAACAAGAGTAGCTCACATATCGCCCACAACAATTTACCTTGATGCTGCTAATAGGGACCCGGATTATTCACATTCTTTCGATTGGCTCAGTCCGATCCTGGATGGCCAAATGCTCTGAAACATCAGCCAACGACTTGAGGTTGCACTTGATCAGTGCCTCAACAAAGTAGCATGTTTCATCCTTAGTGTTGCCATCTGGTACATCCACCACAAATGACTCAATCACCAACGTTCCTGGTCTGTCGTCAATGACCTCGGGATGGACTGTAACAATGGATGAGTAGTTCTGCCAAATTGCATTGCATAAGGACAATTTTGCAGTTTCAACAAATTAGATCGTCATGAAAGTTCAGGACATTATAAAAATTAAAAATTAAAATTAGTTCTGCCAAATTGCATTGCATAAGGACAATTTTGCAGTTTCAACAAATTAGATCGTCATGAAAGTTCAGGACATTATAAAAATTAAAATTCAACCCCAATGAGAGAGGTCAATGCAGAATTGGTACAATAGCATTCGCATTAATTCAAATATTAGAAAAGAAGGAAGGATAATATATCTCAGAACTGAAAACTAACACATCTTCATCGACGTGATAAACAACATTGCTGGCCCACAAGTCTATAAACTAAAATATTTATCATAAGAGATTCATTAGATGCAAAAACACCAGGAAATCATTGACTGTCAAAACACGATTGGGACCAGGTCAAATGTGCTAGTAGCACAAGAATCACAAATAATTGGATAAAGGATACACATAAGGTATAAAAATTGCCCCGGACAGAGTGCAGTCATAAAGCACATTCATGCCACTAGCCAAGTGCAGCAGACCTTGATTTCGCAAGTTAATATGTAGGATATATCTCCTTCCAGATTCACAACTCCAATTTCCAGTTTTTAAAGCAATACTCCATCTCAAACATGAACAGAACTTTGAAAAGACTTAATTGATTTGACCATTTAAACAACATTCATACTCAATATTCAGTCATATCCCAATGACTGGCAACAGAAGTTAGCATATTCAGTCCACCTTGCAAGTTACCAAATCCAAAGCCTTGTTACATTTTTAGGTGATTTATGCATTACATAATCTAACATAAAAATATCATATAATAAGGGACAAAAGAAGTTAGTTTGAGATGAATACTTATATTTCAGTCAAAATCATGTGTTGAAAACTAAAATTTTATTGGAATTCAACCGGCATGCATTTCAAGTAACATATGTGGGGTATAACTAATTCAACCGGACAGAAAATCCATACCTTTAACCTATGATCTCCACCAACAATCCTCATGCTCAAAATATGCTCATCATCGTCTAGATACTCTAACCTTTCAGTGCTAGTTGTGGCCGGCAAACCTGACTTAACGTTGACTTCTCTAACGCTTCCAATCTGAAGGTCACCCTTCACAACACACCTGCTAACAAATGGTTTGTACTTCTGCGGTTGATCGAATCTCCTCACCAAAGACCAAACCTGATTGATAAAAAAAACCAATCTGAAGTGCGGAAAACAATGGCATGTTTGCTTTCAATCAAAGCAAGCTAAAACCTCAAGCTTAATCTGAAAGTAATGTTATTTGTAGCTACACCACGTTTAGATTGGGTAAGTGACACCAAATTAAACTCATTCAATAGGAAGTTTATCGTATTCGAAGACGAGACATATGAACCCCTAGTTATCATTTCCACACTTGAGTGAATGAAAGTTCAAAAACAATCTTCTTTTCCACTGCTATTCATACAAAGCAAATACTTAAAATTACGCACAAAAACAACAATTTTGCAGAGCAACCTCAAATAACCAATCCTCAATCAAAAGTTGTCAAATTTTTAACATTGAACCTCTTAAAATCACACTCTACAAATAGCTGAAGGTCGTGTTTAAATGCCCCCAAACAGATTCACAGAATGTTTAACATCAGATAAAATTTCAAACAAACCAGTAATCTGGCTTAAATTTTCAGTTATAACTTCACAATTCGAATCAATACGTACTTTGATTTCAATATCCTAATATGTTCACTCTACACGCAAGGAAAATTAGATAAAAAATTTCCAATAATAGAAAGTGACCAGGAAATCAAGCTAAGCTGCTTAAAATAGGCGTCTAAAATGAAAAATTACTGACTTAAGCAAAAAAGAAACCCAGATCTATGTACGGATCTAACACCAAATACGAACCCGATTGATATAAGAAAATTTAAATATTATCGAAATTATAAAAGGGGGGGAACATACGAGATGAACAGGAGCTTTGATGTGTTTAACGAGCGAAGAGCTGCACTGATTTTCTTGAACGTCGTGTTTGTGGTGCCTCTTGATGAACTCTTCTTCTACCTTCCTAAACCCGTTCCCGTTCATGGTGATATAATCATTAGTCATCATGGGGGAAAACTTTAGCGGAAACCCTATCCCGGGGAAGAGAGGCCGATAAACTGGTGAAAACGCCGACGGACGGGGAGGGATTAGCGAGTTCGGGTACCGTTACACGGAAGAGTCCTAGAAAGGTCCAAAACGAAACGCCATCCGCAGGGTTCAATAGCGAGAGGTCCAAACTGCTTTCTCATCTCATAGCCAGGAATTATTAATTAAAAATAACAATGTGAAAAAAAAAATGAAGAAGAAGAAACGAAGAAATATGGGCAATTATTGTTTATTCGTACTTTTCACTGTTATTAGCTACTGGGAATTTGGGTATTGCCCAGGCTGAGTTTTGATAGGTCCAAGTATTTTGGACGGACATAGTAAAAGCCGAAAACGGCTGCATATTAATGGGCCTATTCTGTAGGCCCAAATATTCCCTTTTCTTTCCCGCTATCCTTGTCTCTGACCCGACACTGAGCTATTCAGGTTAGGGGTCAAGACTCGAGAAAGATTTTGAAGCAAAGACGACGAAAGTGGAAGTTGAAAACGAAAGAGATGGATTCAATGCTAACTATCTGAGAATCTACAGATGGTAAAAATTCTCATTTTTCTCATCCTCTTAGCATTTCCTTTCAGAGATTATGCAAAAAGTCAAAAACCCTAGAAATGATTCATCATTCAATGTAAAATTTATCGTCTCTTTGGTTGATAAGCTCCGTCATTTACCTTACCAGTTGCTCAAGTATAGACATGCTAATCTTTGCACCTGTTGCTTCGGAGCTTCGGGAGAGGTGGCTGGACAACCGCCGATCCTCCATGTCAGAAGATGGCATTAATGTTGCTCGATGAGAGCAACTAAAATATATCTTGCAACCTGAGTAAACAGAAGATATGACTTACACAACTTTGTCTTTGTTATATTGCTTCGACTTTTCATTTTTTTTAAAATATCTATATTAGATATACATATTTTAAATATATTTGAATACGAATATTAGATATAATTTTTCAAATACATGAACACTCACTTTTGAGTCTGAGTAACATAGCTTATCTCTATACCAGGAATTCAGGATTCAAAGCACATGAACCAGTTACTGAAGGTACCATTTTGCGTGCATAGAAAATATGGTTAGGCATCAAATTTTACGAATGTGAAGATTGATCAGAAACCCGAGGTGTGGTGCCCAAAAGTGTGATGTAAATTCTGTTTAACGTCACCTTTCTTGCACATGACATGAACTTGGGGCGTCAGGTCACTGAACAAAGCTATAATGCCACCTGAAATTGGCATTGCTGTATTTCTGATATTATTGTCTTTGGCTGATAGCAGAATGGAATCGAAAGCCTCACTTGGAGATTCGATCGTCATATTTTAGATCATCGTTTGTACAGACTCTGGTAAAATCCTTGCAGCAGTCCAAGAATACCTCAGCTGGTACTGTTTTTCTAGATGATATCATTGAAGGATCTGGCTGTCTTAACTACCTATGTAGGTATAATTAATTCCAATTGCATTTATCTTGTCTGAAGACTATGAATTGTTATTTTGTTCCTTGCATGCTTCATGTTAGCTTATGATTTCTCCGAAAACCCTGATGATCTAATCGACAAGCTAATCCGAACAAAAGCTATTGTTCAGTGGTACTCAATAGTTTGATAGTTCGTGCAACTTAGCTAAATCTGTATTGGAATTAGGAAGGCATGGCATTTGCAATTTGCATAGCACATGTATTGCTTTTGCCCATTTCTTCCTAATTCTTTATTTTTCATTGAGTTGGACCGAACCAAATCGAGGCATTTACTTAATAATAATAATAATAATTTTCGCTATAGATTTCATTTTATGCTTGCTTAACTGCTTGATTTAGAACCCTGTCATGATAATGAAAATACTAGCCG
>JBBYHL010000004.1:1571439-1583770 GCA_038381835.1 Adansonia madagascariensis
AGAGATGGTTGAAAAATAGTGGATAACAGGTACGACCCTTTTCTAATCAGGGTCCTATCTCATTAACTTCAATTGAGCTGTCTTGATCTGGTCTTCCAAGAATATTTGAGCATTTCTTTGCTTAAAAGGAGTAATCAATAGACGATGGACACGGCCGGTTTGAAAATTGAAAAAAACTAAACCTCACTAATTCTTTTTTTTTTTTTCTAAAGACTTTGGAACCCAATAATCGTTAAGCCTTCTTAATTATTTAAATGATTGATTTTGAAATAAAACATTACAAAATAAAAAATAATAAAAAAAAATTATTTTAAATTTAATACTAATTTTTTTAAAATATAATTTAAAAAAATTATTATTAAAATTTTTTATAATAATTTTTATATTTTAAAAATAATTATTGATAGTCTTTAATATTTTAAATTTTGTAATGAAAATTCTTATCCATTTGAGATACGTATAGACCTTTAGTTGGCTACTTGGCATGATCTAAGAATGAACCCTGAGATTAAGGTAAGTTGACTTATATGCATGTCGGCTGCATGCACCGCCAAAGCCAAGTTAGGGTACTGTTTTAAGTTTGTAAATGCGGAGATGATTGGGATAGAAAGGCTTAACTCTTTTCTTTTCAAATAATTAGGCTGTGGATTATGATGTTCCCATTCAGGTAAGCCATGAATCCTTTTCTTACCGGTTTCTCTCCTTGTCCAATCTCGTTTTTCTTTTCTCATTATAAGTCATTGTTTTTGGTGGGTTTGCACATTAATCAAGCCGAAGTTAATGTTACTTAAGTTTGCTGTAAATATCAAATACATGTATATTTAATTTTTATTAAATTTTATATTAAAATTATATTTTATATTTATATTTAAATATATACGAGATGATTAAACAGCCGTTGAGTGTGCAAAGACCAAGTCACGCTATGCTCAAGCGAAGCAAGGATGGCCCAATCAGCAATCTGCATTAGTCAAGTAGTCAGGGAGGAAAATCCCCCTTAGCTTCCTGCCAGCCGACTTCAAACTGAACCTTACCTTCTTGTCCTGACTTTAGGAATCAACATTCTGTCGGCCCAAGCAATAGCCAAGCCGGTTGATAGCTCAGGTTTTCTTTCTGCCCCTTGCGTTTGCCCCCATAAGGCAAAGAACGAAAGTTATGAAGAATTTGTTGGGTTGGGCTGGGATTCATGCCGCCGACGCGGCAGATTTCGGTTTGAAGTACATCTGAGGCCACTAAAGCCTAAACCTAAGCTCTTTGGTATTTTAGTATTTATTTAAAGTATATATTACTAGCCCTTTTTTTCATATTGAACACAAGGCAACAACAACCTTTGCTAAAAACCAAACTTAAACTTCAGTAAAAGACCAAGAAATACTTGGTTTGGCCAAAGACATATCTAAATTGCTACTTATTTCATTATGAAAGGAACACATATCCAAAAGAATCAAACTTATAATTAATTAACTACTTGTAAATTCATAGTAAATCTTAAATTATAATGGTACACTTCACTTCTTACTAATTTTAGCAGCTCCATCCCTCTCCTAGACCCCCCAAAAAAATCCAATCCTTTGATGTATACAAAGACAAAACATTTTAATCTTAAATCATGTTTCCTTTTAACTCTTCTATTCCTCAACACATTGTTGTCTTTCCCCAAAACTTTTCACATCTTAAATTGATAATATATAAAATAAGCTTTTTTCCCCTCTGGTTTAAGCTTACAAGTTTTGTTATCCAAATTTTTTATTTTTCCAAAATATTCGTATTTAATATTTTAATATATATGTAAATATTGGTATGAGATACGATTTTTTAATATATAATTAAATTTAAATTAAATGACAATAACTGGTTTCTGCTTTACTTAGGTTTAAGTTCTATCACTTTTACTTTTAGTTGTTATTTTTTGATCAGACAAAAACTTTTAGTTATTATTGGGGATCAAGGTTTTAAGGTTATAATATATAGAATGATTAAACTAGCAGCATCTTAACCATGACATCATCGTTTTTACAATCGTAATTCCCTTCATATTTTTAATATAGAAAAAGTTTAACCGGTGCTTAAGATTTTTAAGACGAAAAAAAAAATGATTATAACATTAGTTATTTCAATTTCGTGAAAATGATTAATCTGATGTAAAAAAACTTTTTCAATAAAAAATTTTCGGTAGTTACAAGATGCTTATAGGCACTTGTCAATTTGATCTTTTAGTCAAAATATTTACATTTATTTGTAGGATTAAAAAGTATCATATATTTTATTTTCTTAAATTATTTTTTATTTTTAAATAAGTTTATAATAAATATGTTATCTTATGAAATTTATTTGTAAAATCTAAAAGCTATAAATGAAACTTTTTCTCTTCTCTTGAATTCAAAAAAAAAAAAAAAAAAAAGAAAGAAAGAATAAAAGGGGTTTTTTTCTTTTCTTTTTTTTTTTTTTTTTTTTTTTGACATTTTCATTTCTTTTATCTTATCATGTGAATGATTAGAGCACATGTCTCTTCTCAGGTATCCCTTTTTTTACTTGCTCTTCATAATTGAGTTTTGTATAATTCTCTATTACTTTTATTGTTAGTGCCTTTATAGAATGAGAAAACTTCTTGATCGATTAAATTTTTTTAATTAAGAAATTATCAATTAGATTATGCATTTCTATTTGGATTCAATGACATCATGATTAATTTCCAAACAAAATTTAAGTATTTTATCATTTCTCCTATCATTCTTCTTTGGCAGGCTTTAAGGCACTAAAGTCTAAAGGTTGCATAAAAATTAACAAGAGTGTTAACTATGATGAATTAACACTTTGTTCTTTTTAGGACTTCATTCGAAGATGTAGTGGGAAATTGTCCTAAATTTCTGAATAACCTAACCAATAAAGAAGTACCAAAAGCCAAGTGTTCAAATCTTGACTAACAACAAAGAAAGAGTTTCCACTTATGAAAGCAGGCGATGCCTTCCATGCCTCTTTGAAGAACTTTGAAGCCCAGCAACTGTATCTCCAATGTCCACCACCTTCGACCTTGAGGTGTCATTGGTGTCAGAATTTTTTTTTTAATTTTTTGTGTTTCGGTCTAACCGAAAAATACTTTCTATTATTAAAATATATTTAAAAAATTAAAAAATTATATTTATATTTATAATTAAATTTTAATAATAAATTTTATTATTTAAATAACAATCAAGATCAGATCTATCCAACTGAATAAATCTCATACTCAAACTGATAAAGCTATTCGAGTCATGAACATTTTATCTTTGACAAAAAAAAAAAATTATTTCACAATAGATTGATTTTTATATACCGATAATGAATTTATTTTACTGTTATAAAAAGAATTCAAAGACGGTGTTTTAATTTTTTATTTAATATTTTAATATTTTCACATGCAGATTATATATATAGTTCGGGTATTCACATGCAAATCATTTTTTTACTCATGAAAGGCAAAAATATATTTATATATATATATTTGTTTAAAAAAGGTGTGGTAATTAATTTATCAGTTACGCTTTCGGCTTTCGCATAAAAACGAGGGGATCGAGATCTCGCCAAGTCAAGTGGCGACCGAACTGGTGGTGGTGGGGGCTAGTAATGACGTGGCAGAAAAAGTTTTTTCTTTTTCCTAAGTCGACGATTTTTAGCTTTATGTACTGATTTGGTATTTAATTAGGCTGTAGCTGATATTAAGTTAAATAACGTTGAAGAGAGGAGGAGAAAGAAGTGAAGAGACAAACTATAAAGGAGTGCTCATCTTCTCTCTTGTCTGCTTTAGATTTATTATATTTATATTTAAATATTTATTAAATAAAAATATCAAATATAATATTTAAAAAATAAAAAATTAAAACATTATAATAATATTTTATAATATTTTTGAGGCGCGATGCGATGTGCAGACCCTCTTTCTCCTGTTAAAGATTCAATCGTAGTTGAGTTTTTCTTTTTGATAAAGCTTTCGGTATGAAATAATAAACATTGCTGTCAGATTCTTCATGGAAGTTTTAGGTGTTTATCACATTGGAATATGGAACTTTCGTCTACGCTACTATGACAAAGTATTTTACCATCAAATCAGTATATTCTTTAAAAAGGCCTCCAAGAAAGTGCTTTTCAGAGCATTGGGTTGCTTCCAAAATGAGTAGTATATCGGGAAAGATCAGATCCACTTTTAGGGTACAATTTGAAATGCATGTGTCACGTGCCAGTCTGTCAGGGTAAATTGCAAGTCAAAAAATAAATATTCAGTGAAAATGGTTCGGAATTCAGTCTCTTCCAAATATTTTTAGAGTCAAAAGGGATCTCTTAAAAAATTGTGCGGCGGAGGAGAAACTAAAATGGCAAAAATGTCTTTTTAATAATAGAATTTTCTTAATTTTTACTAACATAGTTTAGTTTCATAGTTTTAATTAATATTAAAATAAAAACATTCCGTAAAATTAAAAAAAAAAAAAAAAAGAAGAAAGAACCAACATCTAAAGTTTGGGAGAGGAACTTACCAAATTTGGAACAGGAACATTTGGGTTGGTTCATTAAACTTCTCCAAACCAACTCCCGTTTATAGGAAACGTAGAACCTTCCCTTTCGGAAGTGTATTTTGTCAAGCATTTGGCTTGTTTGCACTCTTGTACATCTCGTCAATCACACTCTGCATCCCAAAAGGATTTTTATTATTGCTCCGGCACATACTGGGAGAGAGAGCGAGAGAGAGAGAGAGAGATAACTAAACAAAAGATGTCAATCCATGTCAACGTGCTGTACATCGTGTTTTTTTTTTTATCAGCTGTATAAATATAATTACAATTTAAAATTATTAAATGTTTCAAAATTCTAAACACAAATACAATAAAATATATTTATTAAACGTGTTGTATTAATTAATGGTGTAATTGAGCCGAGTCAAGTTCAAATTGTAAGAAGGTAGGCTCAAACTCATTCAAGTGTCACTTACAAAGGTCAAGCTCACTGATTAGGCTAGTTTACCGAGTAAAAAAATAAGCTTAATTTCTAAACTCAATTTTAAACTGTGCTCAAGCTCAAGTTCAAGTTCGGATTGAGATTTTTATTCTAATTATAAATAAAAAAAGCTTTAATTTAGCTCACGAGCTACTTGAGTTAAGCCTTAGTATACTCGAAACCAACTTGCGCGATAGGTCAAGTTGCTCAAACTAGACTTGACAATGATCAAATCGAATTCGAGCTTTTTTCGAGTTGTACCATAATTGTAATCTGCAAGCAAAGGCATCTTATTTACATCGTAGTATTAATCATGTTTTTATTACATTGTTTTTGTATTTATTATATGTGTTATATTTTCATATTGTTTCTAAAATTGTTAAATCTTTTTTAAAAAAAAAGAGCCCAACCTAAAATGAAAGAAAAATAGGTACCTGATAATACTTGAGCAATTGAGGCCTCTTCTTCTTATATGTTGGGGTGAGAAGGTCACGTTCCATGTCAAATGGTATATGGTCAAGATGGACAGCTTTTATAAATTCAAAACCTTTCAGCTGCGTAAGATAAACAACAAGAATAAAAATTTAATTTCCACTTTTCTTTCCTATTAATATAAAGAAAGGTAATCAATTACTTATAACAGTTGTGAACTCATAAAAGAAAAAAAACAATCAAATGACCAAAACCTTCTTCTCTTTGCCAATCTTCGAGAGCTCCACAAGTATGTACTCTTTGGCCTTGGGATTTTCACAGACCGAATCAAAGTCGCCGCTGACACCATTCTCGGCTGCCCATCGTTCGAGTGCTTGCTTATTGGGGTTAACAACTGCAACAAGGAAGGACTCGAAGCTGTTCCCATAAACCCATATCTGAAATTGATAAAGAGGCAATATAAAAGAATGCTGATCTTATAATCATGTAAAAAAAAAATGAAATTAGTGACGAATGAAATATCTACACCCTCTCCAACATTTATTGTTACTATATATGAATGATAAATAGTCGAAACATAGAGCTAAGAAAGGACTGCAATCAGAGGACGGGCATCCAAGAGGATGTTCAATTGGCCATCATTATTTTCAACGTCAGCATTTTGAGAAGCCCATCCCACCACGCTCAAGGCCCGGCTGGCCTGCCAGCGGTAGTGGGAATTCCCCTATTTCCTGGTCGAAGATTGCTTGCTTTCTCGATAGTCGTCTTGGCATTGGAGCCACTCTTTTCTTAGCATGAACACAACTCAATATTTAATTCCAAGGCACGGTCAATGTAACAAGGAGACAAGCACTGCATGCTAATGCATCGACAAGAGCAAAAGGGCATACCGAATCAATATCAGGCACACAACCATAAACATTTTCCAGGTTCTCAACTGCAACGTATTCCCCCTGTGAAAGCTTAAAAATGTTCTTCTTCCGATCAATAATTTTCATGCCTCCATTCGGTTGCCACTCACCAATATCCCCTAATGCACAAAGATGAAAAGACGTCAACTTGGAGATAAACTAGTGATACTGAGAACCTCAAATTACGAAGAGACAAGTATCAACAGACCTGTGTGGAACCACCCATCAATCATGACCTCATTGGTGAGGTCTTCACGTTTGTAGTACCCTGAGAATAGCGTATTTCCCCTGATACAAATTTCACCTTGTGGTGTGCTCGCAAGGGCATCGTATCCCATTTCAGGAACAGATTCTAGGCGTATATCTACATTTGGTACTGGAGGCCCCACAGTACCAAGCATTGACAACTCATTTGGTAATGAGACAAAAGTTCCCGCGCAACTCTCTGTCAGACCTACATTCAGATCGATATAAAATAGATAAATGTTCATGGTGCAGCAAGCGTGCACGGTCAGCAAAGAAGAAGGAATTATCACATGTACAAAGGCTAGTTTCAAAGACAGTATACCATATCCTTGCATAACATGGCAACATGCCACCACTCGCAGAAACTCTTCCACATGAGCAGAAAGAGGTGCTGCTCCGGAGAGAATAATCCGCACATTTCCTCCCAATCCTTTTTTTACCTGAGGAAAATTACGAATATGATTGAGATTAAAGTAGTCGACAGGCTTCGGGTAGCAGGTAACGTTGTTTTTTATTGGCTTTCGACCAGTATGCAAGGAGGCTTGTACGTATTATATAACAATTCAAGACTTTCATCACCTTATTGAATACAACTTTGTCAGAAATTGGAGATGCATCCCCATGTTTGGAGCCCGTCTTCATGTTATAGAACTTGCTGTAGGGATTATCATAGATTTCAGAACAGCGACACTTATGCGGAAATATAGATATTAACTGGATTCAAGAGAAATAATTAAAACCAAAGCCATCAAACAGTAATCGTGACTAGGTAACTCTGCTAAACACAGTAACAAAAAATACAAGGACTGTAAATGAATATCAACTAATGCAAAAGCTCATGATAAAATTTAATGCCCAAAAGGATTGAGATAATTTTAGTTTTGTCAGAAAGCAAATATCCTTTGTTCTTCATTCCAGTGAGTCTGGGGTGGTGAAACTAATTTCCTCGTTTAACCCTCTTTTTGCTCGTTATTTATTAGCAGTCAGCAGATACACTGAACTGCTTCACATAACCAAACTGAAATATGAAAGTAACTTACAATTTGTAAGCCACATCAAACAATGTCTTTTTAAATAAGCCTCCCCCAGAAATCTTCTGTTGTAAACCTGATAACGTACAAAAGTTATGACAGTTTCTCAGCTGATAATGCATTGAAAAGCCTCTTTGAAAGAAAACTGCATATAAATTTGTTTATTTTTAATATATAAGAGAATCGATGTAGTTCATTTTGTTTGCTTAAATATATACTAAAAAGGGACACAGAAAATATAATTAGAGCAAGAATTTAACAATGAGATTTCCACCCCTAAGAAAAAGTAAATCAACTAGGACGAGTTTTCCAGCAAGTTCATGTTCCAGATAGCTTACTGTAACCTTCAAAAACAACCCAAAATGACAGTGCCTAACCCATTGTCTAGAATCCTAGAAAAAATACCTTCATACATGTTTAGAAAAAGAGCTGGAAATCAATCTCCTTAGTACATTAAGGAATATAAGAAATTTTACCTGAATAGATTCTATCTAACACACGAGGAACAGCACAGAAGATACTTGGCTTTAGCTCCCCCATATCTTCAACCAATAGTTTCACGTCCTGAAGATGAAACAAATAAGCAATTACCAATTGGAATAAACTGTTACTAGTTGAAAAAATATCAAATAAGCATGCTCACCCCACGCCAGAATCCGATTGAGGCACCATGTGAAATAAATAACTCCTCAATCACCCGGTCAAAGATATGTGCAAGAGGAAGATAAGAAACATATACATCATTCATAGTCAGCTGTAAAATTTCACAAGAAATGAACAAATGAGAGAGGGAAAGCAAAAAAGAGAAAAATCATATGCCAAATTTTATCGTGGGAAAAAAAGAGCAGATGGGTCAGTGACTGGTAAAATGGTTTGTCTTGGAATCAAGACAATAATGAAAAGATAACCTGTTCATTTACACGCTCTAGCAGGCAGTTCACCCCTGCTATGAGGGTGACGATACTATCATTTGAAATCAATACTCCCTTGGGATCACCAGTTGTTCCACTAGTATACATTATTGTGCAGATATCAGTTTTCTTCTTTATCGGAAGATCAAATTGTTTATTTTCTCCCTGCAAGAAGCAGACTTAAGAACTTAAATCAGAATCAGTAGTCATCTACACGGTAAAATGGACTAATGGTAACTAAATGAAGAAGCAAATTAAACAATTACAAAATATACATGAGATAATGCTATTAAATAATATCTATAAAACAGTGTTCAAAAATTCCTTCAGCATCCTCAATCAGAATGAATAGAATATACTTTTAGAGTCAAGATGTTAAATTATCAAGCAGAAAGGTCATCACTTTTGCCGGTCTACAGTTCAGCTATGTATGACAAATTATTTCCAGACGCCAAGGACATAATATATAGGATAGGACGATCCATGAAAATGTAAAGGATCCCTAGCTCCTAATAGAGATTTGCATTGATGCCAGAAAATTTTTTTCTACAGCTACATAGATGCCTTTCTCTGAACTCATAACTAACATGGCTGGCAGTCTGCTAAAAGGACACAACAACTTCAGCAGTATAAAACTTTTTACTGATAAATTAAAGTGGAGAATAACAGAGCAAGTAACCTACCAATTGCAAAAATTCTTCCCAAGCATATAATGCCAAATCATACTTCTCAGCTTCTGCCGTCTGATCAGGTGTTACCTTCCCAAAGCTAACAATTGCTGCATAGCAAATGTACATGCACATAAAAAATTATTTCTAACACACTATAATAACAATACCAAACCCCCCCCCCCAAAAAAAAAAAATAAATAAACGACTTATTTCTCAAGTATTTTGTTGAGTTTGGAAATGTTTTAAACAACTGAAAGGGCAAAGAGAAACCTAACATTAGAAAAAACTATCTATGTAACTACAAATTCTCATATGAAGACCAACTACACAGAACTAAGCAGCTTTTATAGAAGCAAATGCTGATAATAAAAAACTAGAATTCTATTTCGTACACAGATATCTTATTTTTGCAACTACCTAGAAATAAAAAAATCTTCCCCATTGTTCCCACTTCCATAACAATCCTAGAGTTCCAAATATAGACGTAAATATGCTTACTTCATCGATCTTCTTTTCCTCTACAAAAGCAATTGAAACTTCTGCATGGCATATGATAAACTCCACAGCACCAGCACCTATAACATGGATGACAAAGGACCAAACAATCACTAACAGCATGCAGTGGTGTTGAGAAATTCTCATAATTAAAAGAGTATAAAGATGTTATAAATAACAGACTATCACCAGATTCAAAAAATGAAGAAAGCCTAGATAACACGCGTAGGGTTGTTGTTTACTGAAAGCAGTGATTTAACTAAATTCAAAGCATGCTTTTTGTTGGTTCTCAAGAAAAAATACCTAAGGTGTCATATAAAGGAACACAATAGAGTCCATGAGCATTGCAGGCCTGTATCAATGTTGCTGCATTAGTTAACTTTTTGGGCAACGAGCATTTCACTAGCAAAGAGTATGCTCGAGAGAAAATAAGTAATGCAAGTCAAACAAAAACATGCTAGTATAACGATACCTCCATGCTCATTATCCACTCTGGGCAGTTGGCACCATAAATACCACATTTTCCTCCCTGTAAGCAACAATAGAAAGAATAAAATTTTGTAAAATAAACATAAATTGTAGCTGTGGCAAATGATCACAGAAATAGCATTTTTGTTATAAATTTTTGAACAATAACAAAAAGTTAGGGAATTACTTCTTCAACACCACAACTCCGGACGGAATTTCCGACTTTTATTACAATGTCATAAGCTTGTTTGTAACTTTGCCACACATATTTTCCAGCCTGCGGTGAAAACACAGCAATTTGGATACACAAACTAAAAGTCAAGGGCAATGGTGAAAGCAGAATGTAAAAGCAATAATAACGAAAAAAAGAAAACAAAAAAATCAGCAGGGGCGGGCTGGAAGCATACTTTCCCGTTCACAATCTGCCGGCGACCAAGCATAGGGTTGTTAGGATATTTCTCAACTGACATGCTGCAACGAGAAGATGAAATATGAATCATTGTCATCAAGTAAAAACATCACTTCGTTAACACGTTCAATCTGCTCGCATACATGGACATAAGCTAAGTTATAAGTTTGCAGAAAGATTTTAATCTCCATATCACATAAGAAGTGAGCAAAATAAAATCGAAATAATTACTACTAATAAACATATAAATTTTAGTTTTGCGGTTTTACACTGAGTTGAATGAAAGCCATCGATCTTTCAACTAGAAGCATGGAAATCTCAGTATCATGATCCGTCCGAGTGCTTAAAATTCAAAAGTTTCAAATATTAGGCGTTTCGATTATATAATTAGATCCTTATGATCAGTAAAAGTAACGTTTCTTGAATCCATCGCCAGTCCAGCTTACATTGTCAAACAAATAAAAAGATCTAAAAAACTTTTTCAAAAAAAGTGAAAAATTCAATAATTAGCAACAATTTCCAAAACCAGCTGACATATAATCAAACAAGGAAAAGAGAGAGGTAAATATTCTCGTATGTTCCTTACTTTCTTAGCAACCAAGCAAGAGGCTTAAAGTTAAAAAAAAAAAAATGAAAAAAGAAATAGAAAAAGGCTAAAGATTAACCGGAAAATGTCCCAACAACTCTCCATTCCAGGAATCGGAGCAGGGAATCCATTCTCCGCAAATGAACTGCGATAAACAGGGCCGTTGGACGGTTTACCATCGGCGGCGGCCTTCCCTTCCTCTACCTTTATTATATAACTCTTCTCACCCATTTGATATAAAATAGTCCGAATCAGATAACTTCGTAGCTTTCTTTTTTTATATTCCCTCTTTCAATTGTTTTATTATAAAAAATGGTGTATATCTAATGCAAAGAAATTACGTGCCCGTAGCTTCGGGAGTTCGGGTGATCAGGAAGACGAAAAATGTAGTTTTTTTTTTTTTTTTTTTTCTCTTGTTAGACAGTGAGCCCTACACTGGTACACGTGTCAGATTAACCGCTTCATCAGATAAATTTAGTTTTAATTATAAAAAAATATATTAATGAAATATTTTATTATTAATAATTAATAAAAATTAATAAATTATAAAAATATATAAAATATTAATAAAAAATAATTATTTATACTTTATATTATTAAACGATTTTTTGTATCTGACAGATGGATTTTGTTCAATTTTTTATTTTTTAGATTTTTTTTATTAATACTAGAAAAATCTCCTCACTGTGGAACGGGATTTATTATTATTATTATTATTATTATTATTATTATTATTATTATAATTGGGTTTAGTTATTAAGATTATTATTGACGTTGTTGTAATAATATTCATTTTGAAAAAATATATATAACATTTCCCATTTAATTTGCTTATTTTATAATTGATAAGTGAAGATCTAAAACAACAATTTCCCATTCTTTTGTTTAGGTGGTTATTTCTAATCACCTTGTGGAGTTGAAACAAAGGGAAGACAGTTTCATTGACCGTTAATTTGATTTGTGTGTGTGTGTGTGTGTGTGTGTGTGTGTCATATGCTTTTATCACAATATTGAAACTTCAACTTTGTAATAGTGTTGAATCTGTTGGTCCGATTAATCAATTAATTAAAATTTTATTAATCTAATTAATTAATTTTTATTTTTCTTAATTATTAATTAAATCAAATTAAAAGAAATGTAAATCAATATCGAAATTATTTCAATTAATTCTTGATTAATCAAATTTTAATTCTTCTATCAATAAAT
>JBBYHL010000004.1:1583870-1602183 GCA_038381835.1 Adansonia madagascariensis
AAAAAATTATTACAAACCGACTCTCCCTCTCATTTCTATGCTGTTTATTTTCCACTTTAAGCAATTTGAAAGAAACTTAAAATAAAAGCAGCAAAGCAGCAGTAATCTGGTGGTCCAAAAAAAATTTTTTTTTTCCAATTATTGTTTACTAAAATGACCCAAAATCATAAATCAAAAGATATGTGGGATCGGAACTGATGGAAAGTTTAAGAATTATAAAGGAAATATAAAAGAAAAAAAGAAAAGTGTTACTTTTATGAATAGATTCTTTTTTGAAGTAATGGTAAAGATTGCATTCACACTTGAGATTGTCAGAAGCCGACAATCATGCTGTCTGCTTTTTCACTTTCATGCAATTTTTGTTGATGATCTTTCTGGGTGGGATGGGCCTGAGTTAATTTCAAAGATTGTCTGGTAAAAATAGGGAGAAATCCGACTTATTTTGATATTTAAGTTATTAATTGTTTGAGAGTATTCGAAAGGACAAAAATAAATAAATGAACAATTGAATCTCATAGAGTTTTCGTATCATCTCTTACTTCTACTTGACATTTATTTATTTATTTAAATATTTTATTGTTGGATATTGGTAAACTTGATAAATGAATACCAAATATCTGCCTTATTGAGAATCTTGGACAATTATGTAACTATTTGATGTTTTACATGTTTTTATCCAACTCGAGACGATGGGGATTCAACGCAAGTTATTGATTTACCTTTTTTTCAAAGCAAATTGAAAGTTTTAGCCAATCCTTGCATCTTAATCTTTTTTCCTTTTTACTTTACACCGAAAATTGGTAATTGAAATGACAATTCAATCTGAAAAAAGGGGTTTAAAGCTCAAGTTTACATTGAAATGAGATCACTAAATTAATTAAAGAAATAAGATACAGATATGAAAATGCGGCCGACGACAGATATTCAAATCCCAACGGAGAAGTAGCTGGAAATGCTAGATTTGCTAAAGGGATATTGTCCTTTTGCCAATGTTTGTTTTGGGGTTTTAATGGAATACATATAATTTGGATATGATATAAAGCTGTCCTGATTAATTCATTAGTGGCATTAGCATATAATAGTTTTTATAGTTAAAGTGGACTTCAGTTTGTGACTTAGCAACGTAGAAAAATCAAGTCTCGTGAAGAAAATAAAGTCTAAAATGTTTAATATATAAGGGAACTGTTGACTGTCGGTATTTTAATTTTGTCTATATATACCATTAAAACTTGCTTCAAATTTCACAACTTCACAAAGTTTTTTGGGATTTGATATATCTCAGTCAAGAATTACAATTTTAGTTCTTGGAAGTGAAAAAAAGTGGGGTGTGGGGGAGAAATCATGGGGAATTGCATGAAAGCATCAAGATCAAGGCAGGTGGAAGAAGATGAAATAGAGAAGACTGGTGAAGAAGCTGCTGTAAAAACAGAGTTTGATGAGGAGGAAAAAGGTGTTGGGAAAAGCAGCATAAAGGTGAAGATAGTGCTGACAAAAGAGGAGCTAGAGTTGTTTTTGGTGAAGCTGAAGAACAATAACAATGGAGGCGGGAAGAGCTTAGAAGATCTTTTAGCGGAAATGGAAAAAGCAAGATCAGGAAAACTTCATTCTACCTGGAGACCTTCGTTAGAGAGTATTATGGAAGACGACCCTGAAGAACCTGAAAAGGACTTTGAATTTATGAACTGATCATGAATAATCCATGAAGCTTCAATCCTTCCCTTTTTTTCTCTTTTGATTTCCTCTTCCCTCTTTTTTAACCTCTAGGTTTTTTTTTGTATTGTAAACTACTACATATATAATCTTCTTCTCCTCATCTTGAGCTTGTTGTAATGATTCTTCAGAATCCACTTTTTACTTGGGTAACTCCCTGGCCGAGGATATACCAGAATCTCCATTTTTTTTCTGGATCATCCTGGGCTTTGGGTGATGAACCAAGTTCGGAATGTATCTCTCCCTTCCTTACTTAGGTAGGAGTTTTAGGTTTTGGAGATATATATATATATATATATATATATTACTCTTTCTCTACACTACAAACTTAATCAGATGTTTTGTTCAATCTTCCTGGAGTTAAATATTAGTTTGATTTGCAAAGATTGATGGGTTCTTAAGGTTGAATATATATAGACAGTTAATTCTTAGAGCTCCTGATATGGAGTTTACTTGTAAGCTGTGGTTTCATGGGAATTGATGAAATTTATTTTGTGGATATGTACTTTGCTTGTAGTTACACCACCCAATTATTGCAAATCACTCAATTCTTGCTTCTTATTCTCCTGTATCCTCCCCTTGACAGAGATACGGCTGCATGTTTGAGAATTAAGGTTGTGAGTTTGAATTTTATAATTAACGTTTTTGAGAGTTGGGATCTAAATTGTATAGCATGACATATATTGAGGCATTGAGACCTGAATTAAGAGTATTCATATAATTTGATAAAGAGCCAGAACCTGACTCAACGGATCGTAACTTTCCAACCGGAATTCTAATCACTCCTTTAAAAGAGACACTGTTTGTCGACCCCCACCCCTCCTCAAAATAATGGAGAGGGTTTAAAACCTTTTTAAAGATACTACATGTAATGAACAAATGCAAACTCGCTTTAAGAAATCTATAATCTTACATATCCCTTCCATTTTTTATTTTTTTATTATAAGAAAAAACATAAATATCAAATATTTTTAATATATCATATGTCAAATTAATCAGAGTGAGTCCTGCAACTTAGGTAGTGTATGTAATATTCGCCGATAAAGTAGTAAACTTAAACGTTTCCTCTAAGATGCCTGATACTGTAATTTTCCTCTCCCATCATTTACTTTTGGAGCATTACGTATTTTTCTCTTATATTTAACCATCCTGAAAATGAACTGTGGTGTATTACAATAAAGTAGTAAACTTCAATTAGCAGGTCCAAATAATGTCCATTAGGGTTAGAGACTTTGGGTAATTTTTTTTTCCTCACATTTGACGGGGTCATAACCTTATTATAAGTATGCATTTCTTATTTTTTTTTTCTCTAAAGAAAGAAATTGACTACATATGTTTCAGGGAAAATCAGAGCAAGTAATTAACGCGTTGAATAGGAACGTTAGCATCAAAAACTTGTTAAACAAGGACTTAGTCCAATGGCCAATTATTAACCTAAATCAACGTCTTTATTTATTTATTTATTTTTATATTTTATTTTGGAGTATAATATAATCAACGTTTGAATTCTTTCAATTAGCTAGGTTTGGTATTACTTTAGGTCATGTTTTGAATCAGATGCTGAAGAATCAAGGAAGAAAAAAAAAAGAATTAAAACCCCTTAATTATTTTTCACCGTTATAAATGTTAGCTTAGGAATCTTCATTAAAGCATATTATTTAAATATTTCTTTTTTGGGAATTGGAGTTTTGTGGTTACATTTTTTTTTCTTTCAAGAAATTACATCTAATGATATTTAAAATAATATCGTAAAAATATATATGTAATTAATTTTTTTATTTTTTGAATTAAGAAAATAATGTATTAAATATAAACCCTTTTTTAAATAATATTTTAATCATCCTTAAATACTGTTATATATATTAAAAAAAATTATCAAATCCACTTACTGTGAAATTATTTAATTCCATATATAGAAAAGATTTTAAAAAAATAATTACACAAAGAGCTAAATTATATGACAATCTTTAACTTACCAATGAATAATAATAAAAAAAATTCCAATTTAAAATTGAGTGATATCAAATAATACTAACGAAAAAGAGTAAAAGAAAAGAGGAGTTAGGCAATGGGTTTGGATGTTAACATCAGATGTGAGCATCGACAAACGCAATTGACTCGAAATAATTTCAATCTCCGATTGGGTTGAATGTGTCAAAGTAACAATGTGAGGCCCATTCTTTTTTCCTTATTCCAACTCATAACTGCCATTTATCTCTCATTGGGACCCTTGCTCTCTCCGTCACAGAAAAGAATCAAATTGTATTTATAAGCATTTACTTGAAATTCGTTGTAATTTTGCAATTATTTAAAAGCATGCATTATATGTAATTTTCTGTCACATTTTCGTAAATTTTATATAATTTAAAATTATAATTAATTAATTACATTACAATAATTGTAAATGACATAATTTAATTGTTTTAACCCTATGACTTTTTTTCTTTTGAATAACCTTGTGATTTTTAGATTTAAAGGTATGTTACTTTTTTTTATTGGCTCAAAAATCAATGTTGTCGGTAATGTATCGATGCTAATCATATCCAATGATATTGATTTTATTTTAAATTGACATGGTACACCTCAAATATTATTTCGGTTTGGGTATTCGTCTTTTAATATTTTAACTTGTTTTATTCTTTTAATTAATTTTTAATAATTTTCCTCATTATCATTTGTAATTTTATATAATTTCATCTAAAAATAATATATTCCATTAAAAGATATTATAAAAAATAATTTATTATATTTTTAATATTTTAATATTTATTTGTTTAAAGTTGAAAATTTTAGAACATTAAATCTTTATAATAGTTAAAATTTATTTTGCATATAGATATATAAATATATGTAATAAAAGTATATTTTTATGTGTATTTATATTTTATAGATAAAATATTAAAAATATCAATAAATCCAAAACAGTACATGATGTTCCAACATGTATCATACCAAAACAAAAGCTATACAATATACATACACTAATACAATACTGACTATTGTTATGTGTATTTATTTGGCTTATATTTTTATTTTAATCACCTTGAGTGAAGAAGTTGACTACTTGCGTCTCAGGATTCAAAGTCGAAACTTCAAAGAGATCAACACGAAATTTGAACATTCCAAAGGAAAGAAAAGGAATAAAGGAAAAAAAAACATCGTTCAATTGTCCTAAAAGTGTCAAAATCCCATCATTTGGAAAGTTGGCTTTGAAGTTTCAAAGTTTGGGCTTTAGGGAGGGCTTTGGTCACTTACCTTTGCAAGAAGGTGACGGATGAGATTGTTATCAGATGTTTTCGAGTTTTCTAAACTGATGATGTGGAAACCATTTGGAAGTTCAATTAAGAATCAATGGCAGAATTTGACATTTTTGGATTCTTAATGGCATGCGAAATTAGAAAATGGAAACAAAAACTGTTAGATATTCGAATGTCATATACCCAAACTTCTCATTGAATGAAGTGTTACTTGTATTTGTACATGAAAATTGTAACCTTTCTTCAACCTAATATTAAACCAAAAGTTAACAAGCAATAAAAGGAAAAAGTGACTAGGAATCTGGATTTAGCCTCATTGGTTCATTTAGTCACCCGTAAGAGGTATAATCGACCCTCTTTGTAAAAACAAAACAATACCAAACCGGATTTCCCTTTCGAAAAATTTGACAAAAAAAAAACCCAGAAAACTGAAGGACTCTCTTAACTGTGACTACTCTGCAATGCTATCTATTACTCTTCGGGGATACTATCAAGCATTGCATTGGTACCAGGGCAAGGGGATACGATGCTAACACGATTCACTGGGATGTCCACGAGCTCAAGAGCAACGTCTCTGAATTCAAGAATCCCTCCATCTTTACATTTCGAAAGCAATCGAGCAGCTTCTTGTTTTGTCATCTTTATCTTTACTGTTATACTACTTGCTTTCACATCAAAACCGGCACTACTTCTCTTGATATCTTTATCATCCTTGAGTTTCAGCAATGGTTTTGAAAGGGAATCATCACCAAAGTATTTCTTTTGCTTGCTTGGTGATCGCTTCTTACTCAGCCCATCCATGTCTATGAACTTCGACGCACTCTGGGATCCTACAACGATTTCACCTGACAGAGCCTTCTGTATGCAAGAAGCAATTAAGGTGAACATTTTTGGGTGGAAAAAAAAAAGGTGGGCTTTGTTTCTTTTTTGAACTTTTTGTACTGATAACAAAAATGAATGGTGCTTGCTGATGCAGAAGCCGGTAATGGACGGTGTGAGTTTATATAGAAATCGAAGCGGGGGGGGGGGGGGGGGAAAAAAAAAGGTGATTGGTGAGTGAAGAGGGAGTGTTTGATGGGCAAAGTGTGTTTCTCGAGTACTAAATTTGGCTAAGAGAGAGATAGGTCAGGGCGTCAAGTGCACGAAATCAGGACACTGTGAAGCTTCTCTCTCTATCATTTCAGTCAAATTGGAAATTTTGGAATTTAGCATTGACTGTCAAATGGTCCTCACCCCCCCCCTTCCCTGGTGAAGGCTACACTGTCGATAAACAGTCAGCAATTCGCATGCATGATACATTTGTTGCTTCTGCTTTTGCTTCTGCTTCTTTTCCTCTTCCTTTCTGGCGTTTGTAGGAAATTCAGATGAGATTTTCACAAGAAATTCGTGAATCTTCATTCACCAACGTAAAATATATAGTATACTTAAATCTGTTTCATGGCGTTTGCTTAAAAGATTTCGAATTACAATTAATTTCCTTTTCGTACATAATGTGAATTGAATGAACTGGATATCTTTCTTCGGCGTGACTTAGCAGTCTTCTGCACAAAAAGCAAGGGAAAATGAATCAATCGTATAGACACATTTAACCTTTTAGTACTGTGTTGTAACTTGCACGAAACACATTACTTTAAGAAGAAAAAGGTTTATTATTATTATTCTTATTATTATTATTATTATCATCATCGAGTCAAAACTCAAAACTATAACTTTCGGTGATTCTTCCAACTAAAATAACAGTAAAAAATTTTAGAAGTAAAAGGGATTACCAAGACATGGCAGAGACTTGTTATCAACGTTAGACAAACGAGTTTGTGAAAAGAAAACTGGGGCTTCGGCTTTACCTCATTCGATGCAGCTTTGCTGACAAAAGAAATGGGTTCCCACTGCTCTGACTCAGTCTTCGCTGCTAATTGAAATACTTAAAACTTTTAATAACGCGTGTTTTGATTTCAATATGTAGTAGAGACTGGGATTTATTAAGTCAATGCCGTTTGTTTTAGATCCTATCAAATTAATATCCCAAATTCGAAAGCAATATAATTTTTAATATTTATAATTAATACATTAAATCGATGTTAAAATAAAAATTATTTTTTTATTTATTTTTAAAAAATTTTATGATAATATATTATTTGATTCATTGTTTATAAATTTATATATTATTAATATATTAAATAAATTTAATTTTTTTAAAAAAAATAAAAACCTTCGAGCACCTCTTGGGCTCTAAGGAGCTCGACAACTATCATTTTCATTGTGGGCTTGACCTGGATCACTCCAATGGCATATGGGCCTAGATGAAATTCCCGTTTACGGTTTACGTCCTAGTTTATATTTTGACCATAGTTTTTAGAACTCTTAAAGGTTAATGAATTGTTTCAGGTGTCGAATTATTGATTAATTTTGATGAGATTAAATATAATTATAATGATTAAATTAATTATTATAAATAATAAAATGAGAATTAAAATATTCATTAAAAATATTAATTTAAAAATATAAAATATATATTATGTATATTTTATTTATATGATTTTTTATTTTAAAATAATTATAATTATATTTAAAAAATACATTTAACATCTTATATTAAAAATAAATAAAATTATTAAAGAATCACATAAATAATTTGATAAAAATATTAATGATATAAATAATTATAAAGTTATTTAAAAACTTTAAATATAAAAAAATAAATACAAGTAAATAGGCAAGCCACAAAAGTTACAATTAAAATTTCAAAAATAAATAAAATATATACATGGAATAATTAGACGATCATGATTTGAAAAATCATTTTACTTATAATTTTTTTATAATTTTATAATTATTTAATTATAATATAAAATTATATAAAAATTTACATTTTACATCATAAATTTTATTAATATTTTTATATTTTATATAATTTAAAATTATAATTAATTAAGTATATTACAATAGTAGTAAATAATACGTTTTTGAATTCGTAATGCCTCGTTGGGCTGTGTTCGAATATTTCCTAACAACCCACATAACTTTTATGACGTAATAATTATGATCCCTAGTTAAAAGCGGACTTGAAATCTAATTGTATTAAATTAAACGATCAACCATTGAATTTTAATGTAAACTTGAGGTCCTCGAAGCCCACGGGCCTATATAATAAAAATCGGCTTCAACCTACTGTTTCTGCAGCTGGGCAGCTGGCTAACCGCGAAGCATCTAAAGCATTCCTTCCAATATATGAGTATTTTTTTGCCCTTTTACTGTTTCCTCGCTTTCGAGGAGTAAGTTCGAAAACACTAACCCCAGCTTCACCCAAGTGTTAAATTTGTCGCTTTCCTCAGCAAAGTTCCTCGTTTAATTTCTCTTTTCAAATCGGTAAGTTTCTCTCGTTAAATCCTTTATTTTTTCTTGAATCTCTCTCATATAATATGCAAATCGGTTTCTGTGTTGTTTGTTTGCTGAGTGCTTTCTTGATTAGCTGAAAACCTGCGGAAACTCTAGCCGGCTGACCATGCTTCTGTCCTTTTTAATTTTTTTTTTTTAAATTTTCATTTATATGTTATTTCAGTTGTAGGTCGGTTCGGTGAGCGGAATTTTTTTTTTTTTGGTTAAGTTTGATTAGTTCTAAAAAATTTTAGGGTTTCCTAAATATAACTTTTTGGTAGCGAATACACTTGGATAAGTATGTATTATGGAAGTTAATTCCTTTTGTAATTTGGATTTTAGAATTACTTAAAAGGGTCCTCTCCCCCCCCCCCCCAAAAAAGAAAAGTTCCAGTAAGGTTTTCGTGCTTTATCTCTTTAAGATTGAGCTGGCTTTTTCTTTGTTGTTTAAAATGTTTCTTTTTTTTTCTTTTACTTTTTTTAACTATCTCCATCCACTTTTTTTTTTTTTTTAATTATTATTGCTGTTTACTTTGTCAGATGGCGTCTAAACCACTTACAAGTGAAGCAGTCGCTCTCACAGAAAAGAAAATGGACATGACATTGGGTGAGTTATTAGCTGTTTGTGCCTTTTTATGTTCTTTAGGGGGAAACGGTTTGGTGATTAGTTTTTATTTCTATGGTCTTAGATGATATCATTAAAATGTCAAAAGATGCCTCAAGTAAAACCAAGAAGCAGCGAAGGGTACCGGTAAGAATTTTCTTACTCAAGAAACACAGTTTTATTGTTCTACATGTTTAAGTTGATATTTAATCTGTTCTTTCGTTTTACCATCAGAATAAAAGTCAGAAACCTGTGAGTAATGCTGCTAAAGAGAAGGCTTTGAGGGTGCAGCAATACATGGACTCACGATCCTCTCTTAGACAGGTGTGTGATTGTTTTTTCCATTGTTGATAAATTTGTAATATGTTCTTTGTGCACACATCAACTTCAACGCTTTTTTTCCTCATTTCTGCTTCATCTATGTTAATCAGGGAGTTCTAGCTCAAAGAAGGCCAAATTTCCAGGGGAACCAATTTCCTTTGGCAGCTGAGGCTGCACGTAGGACTGCAGTTGCCCCAATTCGAGGTAGAGCATTTAATGGTAGCAGAGTGGCTAATCTGAACAAACCAAGGTATATAGATTTCTAATAGCTTATATTGTTACTTTGTGCTAGCAGCTATTGTTTCTGGTTGCTTCAATAGTTCTGTTTATAACAACTACACCCATCTGATGACTGATTTTTATCGTTGAATCGTTGCTGCAGGTAATCATGGTTTCTACAAAACTGATGACCTCTGGAATATGGTCCTGGTTAACTTATTTCAGGTTGCATGTTATGTGGAACTCCCAAATATGTGATTAGGTTTCTTGTGGAAAAGTTGCCAAATTTGGGGTTTTCGTTCGTGAAGTGTTTGCCTTTTTCTTGTTCACGCTACCCAAAATAGCATGCTTGTATTATAAGCTTCATATCTATGGCATGCAAAAGTCCCTTAATCAGGTTAAGTGGGGCCTCTTTTGGGATTGATTTCTGCCTTTTGGGTTGGATATTGAAGCATCTATAGCAAGTGTTGAATATGGTTATCATTTTTTAAGAAGGTGGATGTAGAAAACCATGAGACTGAGTGTGATAATTGCAATTATGCAAGAGCTGTATGTGTGCATTCTAAAGATTATCATTGTTCATATAGGTGGCTTGTTACTTGATTGGACAACTCTTCACATGTCTAGAAATGTCAATTGGGTTTGCGTTCATGCTTATTGGTTTCTAGTTCCATCTGCTGGGTCATTGTTTTGATTTGGATTTTCGGCATCAAGTAGTTTTGGCCACTTCAGATTCTTTAATTAATGACTTTAGTCATTGGGAGGTTGCATATCCTTCAACTTACGCTACTAGGGAGGTTGCATATCCTTCAACTGACACTAATAGTTTTATCTAGTCAGGAGGCATGTGGTTTATCTAACAAGCCCTTTTTTCCCAGTACACTGTTGATGCCTTCATCTTTCTCATCATCTCTGTGGTTTCTCTTACCTGCGTAATTAATGCCCGGGTTTTATCTTCGTTTAAAAACCATTGATAGTTTGCTACAATGATACCCGATTTATAATGGATAATGCAAAGAGAAAACTTGCTGTCTCTGGTGCCATATTGAAATCTTTGAGCTCAAAATAAGGAAGAGGAAGAATATTGGATCGGGGAATGTTGAAAGGGCTAAGTTGATTTTATCTTTTTCTTTAGATGTAAATTTGACGGCTGTAATGCAGCCTTTCGTGGCATCTTTTGTGTATGTTGATTTTCTTCACAAGTTGGGGCTTGGAGGTTACTCAAATGGAAGTTTGCTACTTGTTGGACAGTCTGGAGAATTCACCTTTGAGGTTTTCCCCCGTTCTGCTACTCTGTTGGAGGGCTTTCTCTCGGTTTTTTGTGGTAGCAAAGCATTTCCAGAGTGGGGTTTAGACTCATGATTATGTTGTTGAATTGGAAAAGATTTGTGGAAAATAGAGGAGTTATCTAATAGATGTTTTGTCTTAGCTTTCTATTATTGAAAATTAATTTAGTCTTCATCTGATGGTAAGGTTTTCCAGTCTCAGCGGTTTGCTGCTGGTTGCTGGGCGTGTTGGGTTAAAGTCTCCTGTTGGATTGTTTCATACTGTTTCAGTTATCCATCCATTCATGGTTTTCAATTGTGGGTGCAGGATTGGAGCACCACCTGGCCAAAGGAGGGCTGCAAATGGAGGTTTTACGTCAAAGGTAGTATTTTATCTCAACAAAAGTTATATGATTGGTTGTGGATGTGTGCGAGGGGTTTATATTATATATCTATATTCATGACTTGGATTGTTGATTCTATAAACTTGTGTGTCTTAAAGCAACTAAACTTTGCAAATTAATTGTTAACGATTTCAATTGGGCTGGGTATCCTCTTGCAGTTCTTAGGTTTCATTTTAAAGTAATTGCTTGATATATCTTCAATTGACTAGCTATGCTGTATTGATGCCAAGTGAGAAATTTGTCTTTGTATCAGCAACAACAGGAGCGGCAAGGAAATGTATTTACAATGCAAACGCCTAAAACGCTGGACTCGCTGTTTGCCAATATGAAGGAGCAGCGATTGAGGGTATTGTCACGACAGGCCAGTGCTGTGCGACGTAATGGTGGTGGTGGTCAACAAGGAATGCCTTGGGGAAGAGGCCGATTTGGCAACTGATGGTGCGTGAGCTATATTCCTTGTGCTGTAGGACTAGCTGTTGAGACTTGAGAGTTTCTTCTATCTACTTCTTGATGCTGGCGCTTTTTTTAATCACTTTTGCAATCATATATCAATTTGCTCTTCCAACCTTTTTATGTGGGAATGTGACAAATCAGCTGTGTTTTTTAGATTCCATCTGAACTAGGGATACACACGCACACGCACACAAGGTTTTCTTTCACTTGCTATTTGTTCTTAGAACCGTTCTCTTGAGCACCGGGAAACCGGCGGCCGAATTTTCCGTCTCCAAGGAAAACCGCTTTGACAGAAAAATTCCTAATTCTCGCTTTGGGGCTTTCATCTCGCTAATTCAAATGAAAAAGGTTTTTGTACTAATGATCAATATGAAAATCATTTTGGATTCCCTTTCTCAGCTTTTTAAATTCTCCTAGGCTGGTGTTTGTAGTTAGGCAATCAAAATTTGTAAATGTATATGAATGTGTGCTATGTCTAGGAGGCGGCACTCAATTAGCATAGCGTGATTAGGATTAATTGTAATCGGAGTACTTTGTCAATTAAAGCTGACCTATTTGCAGATAGACAAATCATTTATCTTTTGCTAAAATTCAAAGCTGGGTACTCTACTCCCCCCAGCAACTCGATACCCTTACGCCGGGGAAAACGTATCGTGCGTAGTGCGCAGGTGTAACCCTCAACGAGGAAGAATATTATATCTATATATATACAGATGGGAAACTAAATCGAATAATTCGTATATCTTTGTTAATAATTTTATTTAATATATTTTATATTTATATGAAGTTTAATATATTAGTAGTTTAAATTATATAAATTTTAAAATATTTATTCATATTATTTAATGTTTTGACTATTTTATTTGCATCTAATATTATAAGATTTAGCATTTATAGTTTAAAAAAAAATAAGTTTTGGCTTGTGAGTTGGGGTTGTGCACACGTGAACAAATTATCGAATTATTCTTGAAAAGATGAGAAAGAAGCTTAGTGGTCGACTCGGGGGTGTAGCTCATATGGTAGAGCGCTCGCTTCGCATGCGAGAGGCACGGGGTTCGATTCCCCGCACCTCCAATGTTTCTGGCTCTTGAATTTCAAAATTTTTACGATCTCCCTTGCATGATCCACTGCCAAAGGGGCTCTTCCCATTTGTATTCTGAACTTCTCGTTGCTCCAAAAAAAAAAAAAAAAGTGTATTTCTGGTGGTCTGAAAAAAGAAGCTAAGAATTCTAAAACAAAGGAAAGGACGACTCTGAACATAGCCTTCATCAGTTTGGGTTTCTCGCTTTTCTCCTTCAAACACAACTTTCCGAATATTCTCTAAACAACAACAACGTTCCTCTTTGGTCTCCTTTCACACTCCAATTCCGTTTCTTCTCTCAAAACTAGCAAACCTTTGAAACCCATAGCTTCTTTGAAAGAAACCCAATAGAACGGCATTGTGGGGGAGGAGGAGGAGTCCGTTTTAAACAATGATTCACTGAGCAGAGTCTCGGCTACTAAAGATGCGGACGAAGCACTCCAACTGATCGCTCAGAATCAGAGCGAAACTACTGAAAACCGAAACGACGGCGTGCTCAGTGGTTCTGATTTCCGTCTGATAATCAACGCTGCGCTTGATCGTAAGAATGCTGACTTGGCCTTGTCTGCTTTGCTCGCCATGCGTTCTTGTTTCAACCCAGGTTGGTTTTCTTTTTCTATTTAACCCGTAAAATTTTGATATATATATATATTGCATCTTACATTGTACTTACGGAATGTCTTTGATTAAAGGTGCGAATGAGAATGGGCCATTGGTTGATATCTGAAAATGGCCAAGACCTGATGTTGGTGTCTACAGTACATTAGTTCAGGGCTTGGCTGCATCGTCAAGGGTCCCTGATGCTCTTAGAATGATCGATAATAATTTTGACAAGTTGGAGTCTCTGCTGGTGAGGTAGTGTGGACTATGGACCAAGTGTATCTAGCTATACAAGATGATCCTTTTCATAATTCTGATTCTGGGTCTTTTTTGTTTTTACTTTATTTTTTGGAAGGTTCTTTTTGGAAAGTTGTAAGATGTCCCATTTATGCCATAGCTGTTGGTGTTGCTCTACCCCAACTTGGAATTCAGGTAAATACATTGAAGTTTCTTGGCAATGGTTTATTGCCTGTTCTGTATTTACAACTTCTAGGATTGGAAAGTTTATTAAGAATTATACTGCGGTCACAGAATCTAGATTGTAAATTTGTAGTTGCGTAGTTTTGAACCTTGATGCACATATGCCAAATATAAAAGGTTATGGTCTCGACAAGGAAAAAAGGTACATTTTTACTGGCCTTCTAGATTGCTAGTGCTTAAATTGCAACCTTCTCTTTCCTTTATGATTTTCACTGTTCTTATTTCCAAAATATCTTCTTTCTGAACTTGTTCTTGTAAGGGAACAAGCCTTTCTTCGGAGGTAGCTTGAAATTTTAAGCTTTTTTTCTTCTCCTCTATAGAATTTTTTGCTTGAGTTTTGGAGGTTCAAGCCAATGTTTACGTATCTTGAACCAAGAATGTTTTATTTTTTTTCCTTGCAGATTGTATGTTGTGCCAAATGTGGCTACAAGTATGAGCTTGTTTCTGGGAACATAGTTAGTGTTGACTCAGAAGAAATCAGGTTGCTTTATTTATGTATGTTTAACTTTCTGGGATGTTTGACTTTTCCCCAAGAGGTGTAAAATGTTTCTTTTTTTTTTTTTTACTTTAACCCGTGTTTTAAACTTATTCTTCAACCAGGTAAGTTCTTACCAGCTAAGCATGGTTGATTAAGGCATCATTTGCTTAATAAATAGTGTTTTTCCATTTCTTAACCTTAATATTTTAGTACACTCCAAGAATGCTTTGAGAATGACACATTACAAAATTCATAATAGAAAGCCAGCATCAAATGTTTTACTGGATGATTGTGGTGAAAATTTTTTAAACTTACCATAACTTACATCGCATAAGCAATTGGGAATGCACTATGTTTATCAGTTGAAATTGATAGACTTTGAAGCAATAAACTGCATTTGTTCCATTTTGGTTTTATTGTTGATGACAGAATATATTCGTCTATGGCATTGATTCTGGGACATTCACTTTTTCTAAGGAACTCCTCCTGCCAGACGCAGCATGGAGATTCCTGCATGGAAAAGGGGGCTAAAATCTCTGCATATTCTGAAGCAAAGATTTCCTGCTGCTGTTCACTCTATTCTGATACGCATTTTTTACCTTGTTGAGTCATTAAGCTTTTCTGTTTTGACGATATGATCTTTTGGATTCAAAACTTGGTTTGTGTATCAAATTGTTATGATCATTCAAAGCGCTACTTGTTCATCTTATTTATTTCATCAGGATGACAGGATTTCTTTTCAAAATTTTCTGCTCATCACCAAAACCAATCTGAACCCTCTTTATACTATTCAAACTGTCTGTAACTTTCTTCACTAATCTTGTAGTTTTTGCTGCTAATTCTCAGTTTATACACAGAGCCCTGCAAACCTTCTTTAATTGGTTCCACCTTCATCCATATTTTGGGTGCGAACTCCTTCTGGTATGGCCTGTACGCACAGGTTTGCTATTGAAACTGTTGATCTCCCAGCACAAGAAGGAGAAAGGGTAACCATTGCTTGTGCCGTTCCTTCAAATGTTTATAGAGAGGTGGGTCCCTTGAAGTTAAAGTCCCAAGGCCGCTGACTTCTTCCCTGGAGAACCAATGTGCCTGACAAACCACAAAGATGGCCGGGAGTCACAGTTACTAAGAGCCTCTGCGAAAGATGGAAACCCGTCCTTACTTAAGCCCGAGTTTGTCATTCCACTTCTCACTGTTCTGGCTGCTGTAGATGTTGCTGCAGGATAATAGACCCAAGCTTGCCACAATTGCTTTCAGTTGCTGCTCTAGGATCACCTGCTGTTGGAGCAACTTTAAATGCTGTAAATTTTCCCCAACTGAATCAGGTAAGCCAGTATCTTGGCTTGCTTTAGTTCTACGATTTTTCTCATTTCATTTCTTATAACCTTAAACTCTGTTATTATCAAGATTCCAACCCCTTTTTAAAGGCCATCATTCGATTATTTCTTTTAGTATCACTTCAGTGATTTCAGGTATTATTTCTTGCACATGGCAACCAGGACAATTTAATTCAGCTCTGCAATATGATTCTACTATTTCAGTCGGACCTGTTCAGGAATTTCTCAGAGAGAACTAAATGCATACTCATATATTTGTTGATGGTCACAGCTTCCGCAGAGATCTGCGGAAACAACTGCAATCAAACTGCGGCTTTTATCTCAGTATGATTTACTGCAGTCTTGCTTCAAGGACCTAACAGAAGCTGCTGAAAAAGAGCTAGGCCTTGCAAATTGCAACTTTTATATAGTTAACTATTTTCCTAGTTAGATATTTCACCTAAGCCTCCTGATGTTCAGACTTGAATAGTTTCAACTTTGGGCTTAAGGTGTGCTGAGCCTCATAGTTTCTCCCACCCTGGAAGTCCTGAAGCAACATTGTAAGCTTCTAATTATTATTTTGAAAACTAGCAGTGCAGCGAACAACATAAATAAGAATCTAATTGGGATCAATCTACGTCTTTTTTCCCATTAAGCAACTTGAATTGAGCATCTGCAAAGACAGTCTTGAAATTTGATCATCATGAAGTTAAGCCTTATATGACAGTCAATATGAAGATTATGTACTTGGTCTACCTTCTGTTCTAGACGTGTATTTGATGATTGGTTCTCTATAAATTAAATTGATGACGTTTGATTTTTCCTTTTCACACTTATGAACTTAAAAACTCCATGTAATTTGTTGTTTGCTACCTGTGAATTTTCTCCTACATATTGTATTTTGGTGGTGAATGTAATAGTGTTTCTAATAGCTTTGGACTGAGTATGAGCTTGATTTCAGTATCTCTGAATCTTCTAGATATAAGTTGATAGTATGTACAGTTTGGTATCTCACATTTTTCCATATATGCTAGATAAATCGTACTCCTCAATCATAGTCGCTTTTAATATCCGTTCATCCTGGGGTTGCTTGAAGTTTTATTCAAGAAGTTTGTTCATTTCATGGTGTAGATTTGGATGTTGGCTCAAATGTGCCAACTGGAGAGCAAAATTTTTGCTGTAGGAGAACCTTCTTATCGATGAAACTCTTTATACGTTCTTATTACTCCTTTCTTAATTAACATTATGCTTTCTGGTCTTAAGGTAAAATCTTTCCCATTTGCATCTTTGTGTTTTCACATGGCTCAAAGATCTCTTGCTTCATTTTCTGTTGGTTGGAACAATGTTTTCTTTGTTTTTTTTTTTTTTTTTTTCAGTGCCTGAAAAATTAGAATCAAAAGGGTTTGAAGAGGCTTGGAAAATTCCGTCAAGGGAAAGCTTGAACTCATTGATAGTTATGCAGGAGTACGTCGTTCTATCATGAAAATCTTAGCAACCATTCTTTTCTGTTTATTCTTATGAAATGCGTCAGGTTAATACGTGCGGTATTGTTTACTCATAAGATTTCGCCATTGTTTGAAATTGAGGTAGAAATGGACTCTTATGTTCTAGCAGCTGAAGCAGCATGCAATGCAGTGAGCACGAGTCTATATTACATATATATATATATATATATGTATATTTATATATATATTCTCGGTATTTAGAAACCATATGTATCAAATTTAATTGATTTTTTTTTTCTGTGTAGGAAACCATTGCTGAACAGATACAACAAATCAAGGAGCTGGAGAATCTTGAAGAGGCCTGTTCCTATTTCTCGAAGCAATTTTCGTTTTACTATTTCCCTTTTATATAAAAACTTGGTAGTTTTTAGGCATTGGTTTGATTGAAATTGATTATGCAAATCCCATGGGAATACTTTAATTCCCAACCTTACATACGATCTTCGCCATGCCATTTGACCTTCCTGATCAATTTCTTCCCCATCTTGATTTCTTCTTTCATGTATTATTCAGAAATGAAAACTCCAAGCCGAAGCAAATGATGAGGCAGAAAGACTAATTAGTTCCCAATCTATACCAACAGAACAGTTTTAAAAAGTCTTACCGGTAATCACTTGATTCAACTTACACTCACTTTCCATGGTTAAGCTTCAATCTGCAGGACATTCTATTTTTTGGTCGGATGAGTCAAAGTTTGAGCCATCAACCTTGAAGATTAGATGTCCGATATGATTCCATTACCTTTTCAAGCACTTCAATAACTAATGCTGGATCAGATTTGGGAAAGATGGTCAACAAAACATAGATCCCAGGTCACTTTGCCAAGTCAGAGCCTGGCTTGGTTCCAACCTCAGTCTCTTGTTTATATTTATATCTTTTTTTTTTCTCATATTACAAAAAAAGAATGAAACTAATTTCGGTAATTTGTAAATTTTATAGCAAATATAAGTATCAAGCAATGGTGATTTTATTTTTATTTTTGTTTTTTTTTCCTCCTTTGGCTAAAAGAAATGGGTAGCATAAATTAATGCAAATTGGGGTTAATGGGTCTGATGAATCTTCTTTTTTCTTATCAATTATGTCATTGATTTTTGGTGGCATTATAAATGTTGTACTTTCTTTTGTGTTGTTGGCCTATCAACTACAACATGTTTCCACTCAATTATACCCACAAACGCAGGATTCTTGGTTCTGAAAAGATGGCTACCTGTCCACAGAATTTATTCCCTCCCATGAATTTATTCA
>JBBYHL010000004.1:1642048-1656473 GCA_038381835.1 Adansonia madagascariensis
TATTAAGTCTGACAATTCATATATTAATATTTATGTTCATATATTTTGTTATATCGTAATTATGTTTAAAATATTTTATATATTCGTATTTTATAAATTTTGACATTGATTTGTACATTTCCATTTATTTAGTGCTTTATATGTGTTATAATTGCTAGGTCTAGCATATATCAAGCCAGCCAAACTACTTGGGAGACGTTCTTCCAAAATACAACCTAGAAAGGCATGGGTCCAAAGAGATCAGATTATAATTCTAAACAAAAAAATCAGTATAAATATATATATATATATATATATCTATTGCTACATTTCAAAAGCCAAAGAAGCAATTTTGGTTCCTAGCTCTCTATCTTTCATTAATTTACACAAGCTACACTGGTGTATGTTGCCTGTTGGCTCATCAAATAAATCTCTTGAATTTCTTAATACTGGATTGCCCAAGTTGCAAACAGCAGCCCTTTTCAACCTTGGTTATTTCCTGCTTATGTTTACATGCATTCAATCAGTGCACATTATTCATCAACAAACAAAAGGCTAAAGAATGGCGTAAACATTACTTCAAAAATACCGAGTGATAAGAAATTCAAGGTTTCACCTTTAGTACTCCTGCTTTGAGTTTTGTGACCTTTGTCATGTGAAACAGGAATTTTCGAGATGATCAATGAGCTTTGTAGGCCTTCCAAGAGCTGCGGACAACAAAAAAGATTGAAAAGCAGATTAGAGCAAATTATTAAGGGGCAAAGACAGACCATGTGGATATAAATGAATGCTTAAAAATCCATGCGGCTAGTGATGATAACATAAGTTATCATCGTCAGTGTACCCAAACATGTAAAGCTAGAGAGGATAAGAGGGACGCGGATTGACAAAGAACACTTAGGGTTAATGGCAATCAGATAGAGAAGTGGCTTATCCTTGTTGAATATTACCGGTAACAAGCATGAGTATCTACTTCAAATAAGCAAAAACAGCATAACAATCTCTAAATGATATATTCTATAAGGTTTGAGAAAACCACAGTAAAATACCCTAACAGCAGAGTTTAAAAATATTCACCAACAAATTTATACTTTTGTCACGTATCAGTTTAACCAAATGTGTTAATTTCATGACTCAATATTTGATTTCCTTATTTAGAAGAAAATGGAAATACGACAACAGTGCTGCTTGTGAAGTCTCTACATTACAGGCGGATAGGATCATATCCTAACACCTTTTCCAACCACACAGCCAATTTCATTTCCTTATTCTCCTAGGTGGAAATTTTGTTCCTATCCCAAGCAACCATACTGAAAGTCGGACACCAGGAATCTTATGTATTAACATGTCACCCCCTTTACTTTGCAAGCAAATAGAAATTTGATACTGCAATATTAATGCATAAATTATTTCAAATTATCGAAAAAGAAATAATCATATCTATGTACTTACTCTTGATGTCGGTTGAATCCTCCGATTAGATCTACGAGGTTCAACAACTTCAGAGACTGTTTTCATTGAATTGCCATCGGAAACCTTTTCCTCCTCAACTTTAGCCAACTTTCCAGCAGCTGGTGCAAGTTTCCCTTTACTAATACGTTCAGATTTCGCATTTGATGTGGAAGTTTTCTTGGGGGCAGCATCTGGTGAGAGAGCCACAGAAGAAAATAAGACTGGGCCCTCTGCTGCTCCATCAGAACTTGATAATGATCTGAACTCCATCGAGTTATGCTTTCCTGATATATTCTCGTCATGGCTTACAGAATCCTTGAATTTTGACTCATTTGCAGCCTCAGCATCATTACGTTCGGAAACAACAGAGCTTGATAAGCCATCCTTCTGAGGAATACTAGGTTTAAGAACCTTAGGCTTGGATACAGCCATCCGTTTTTCCTTTGGTTCAATTTTATTTTTTGTTCCAGGGGGCTCAGATCCTTGAGGCATCAAATATTTTGTAAACTTATCCGAATCACTTGTTTCATGAGTTCTGCTGCCCTGATCTGCAACATAATGTTTGCTTACTTCCATAAACTTTCTCTTCTTCCCTGGCTTAGGGACACCAAAAATAACTCTTGATCCTTCCTTCTTTAAACCACTCCGTATCATTCTCAGTGACCCAGGCATACTATCATCTCTGCTGCTTTTACCAATATTAAATATTTTTTCACTCGCATAGAAATCCAGCAATCTCGTGTCATCAGGTTTCCCAGATTCCTTACTGTCAAAACTTATTGACAGCTCACCTGTACCTTTGGCCTCAATCACAGGACTGCCTATCCTTGGTCGCTTTTCCTGTGGGGTATCACCCTGAAAAACAGATCAATGGCTTAGTAGAAAGAAGCAATAAAAGTATTATCAGAGAAACATCAATCACAAGTATAAATTAACATATTACCTCGTGGGAATAACCATTATTATCCTGAGAACCGGACCATTCAACCCAATTACCATTCTTCCACGTCAGAGAAGAACGAAGAAGTGCTGCATTGACAACAGATGTTTCTCCTTGAGCTGCAATAAAAATAATAAATAAAACATCTATTTTTCTCAATGCACAGGCTGCATAGACTTTAATACAGTGCAAATTACAAGCAAGATTGTTAACAAAAGGTTGTACATGGTCACATACCAGGAAAATGTACAATAAATGATGTTTCATCTTTCTTGCTCTTCTCATTGACAATTCCCTCCCACCAGCTGAGAGACAAATAAACATACATAGTTTCAAACACTAGGTTCATTTCATGACAATTAACCTTGAAAGAACATCATGCAATTGAGGTTCTCCTTCCCTCTCTAAACACAATAAGAAAATAAAGGATGCATGGGAGATACGCAGCCTTTGATTCAGAAAAGTGGTTCAAAGCCATCCCAAAAACAGGGCTTAAAAATGCCATCTTGTACACCTTATAATGTAAGGCCTTGGCTGAACATCAATTTGTTCAGAAGCTAATAATAACTTGTCATACTAAAAAATGAATAAATTCAGGATTCAACAACAAGATCTATATAGATTTCTTAACCGCTAGATTTATAATGACTTCTGCAATAACTACACACAACCTATTTGACAGGTTTCGAATTTCAACAGTTAATGCAAATCACAAATTATGCATATAATTTATCGAACACTATTTATGAAACAATTTTAACACACCTTTCACCATTTTTTCTAGTGCAGCTAGTGAGAGTTTAAAATATGCATATGGATTCATCTTGCAGTATTGTTTTAGGGCATTATGACAAGCCACTAATGTTCCTAGTTTGGATAACAAATATTGACAAATTATCCTACACTACTCCCACATAATTCATATAGATTTTTTTGTGCCCCATTATCTTCAATAGCATTCCTTTCATGTCCAATGCACTGCAAGAATATATAGAAAATAATGCATGCATACCTATCTTGCATCCATGCATCAACCCTATCTCCAACAGACCAATTATAGTTCCCCATAGCTGCCCTGCGTCTCTTCCTTGTTCCTTCAAATGGCATGGCTGTAATGGGACGAGCACTGCGTATCCTGGGTGATCTATCAGCTTCACCTTCAAGCTCCACCCATTCCTTTAGCCTATCACCACCTGTAAGATGATGCAGTTAAAACAAGTTTGTTAAGAAAGCATCCTCACACATGCATGAGACAACCTTGCTAATTATATCTACAAGAAGAAGCTTGTACATAAGAAACCAAAAATTACAACATGCAAGTTGCATAGATAAATACATTAGAAAAGGAAGAGACCCCATTCTGGTGCATTTAATCATATTTTCTGTCTCTCCACAACAGAAGCACACATCATACAAGTAAAATTCCCGATTCAGCATAGAAATAATCATGCAATAATCCTCAAAAGAGGAAAGTGAAATTGGATAGACATCAATGTGGAATTTATTAAAAATTAAGGACAACGGTTGTCCAACGGATCTGCTTTACTATCATTATTCAGTTGAATAAACCAACAGACAACGAATGTGTGATAACTCACCCTCTGATTTAAGTTCATTGTAACACACATAAGCTTTGCCATCTTTCAGATCCAAAATATAAGCCAGGAACCATGCTACTTTCAAGCCACCTCCATCTCTCAATACCTAGAAAACAGGAAATGGTAAAATTGTAAAGAATCATATACATATATTATCAATAAAACATGTCCCTAGAGTAACTAGCACAAATGCATGCATAAATTTTCACACCCCACTATATGTACATATTTCCACAAAATACAACAGCCTCAATTGAATATAATGAAGTAATATATTCAACTAAAGATTAAAAAGCTCAGCTTATATGTCAAGAACAAATTACAAACCTCAACATGGGAACCCTCCCTTAAACTGTTATCTTTTGAAGTTTCCCCTGCTTTTCCATGTCCAGCCTGAGTGGTCATGGATGGTGATCCAAACTCAATCCCAGATTCAGAAGTGATTCCTTTAGTTTTGGCAATATCTGAAGCTTTGTGGCCCTTTTGTCCCTTTTTGTACTTTCCACTTGTAGCAGCAGGACCCAAAGTGCCATCTGTCAACCCAGAATGATCCTGCATAGAATCTCTCGCCATCTCTCTAAGAATTGGTGACATTTCATGGTTATCACTTTGCTTTTCCCTCTTGTTTACTGGAACCTCTTTTGGAAGCCTGGCAAACGAACCAGGAGCCCCCACACTACCACCTTTGTCTATATGTTCTCTGATAGAACCATCTGGCTCAGGAGATGCTTGGGGTAGTTTCCAGTATGCCTCCAGACCAGCTTCCACCAATTCAGTCAATGGGAAAGGCTCACCCATAACAACAATTTTTCCAGCCTGTGATACTGCTTCAGCTGCCAGCTCAGCAGCTTTAACAACGGCATCCATGTTTTCAGCTCGCTTTGAGGCAGCTGACGCAGCTTCTACCCTCCTTCTAGAAGCTTCCCTTGCACCAACAATATCAGAATTTGAACTAGTAGTCGCCTCTTCAACCCTCAAGATGGATACAGGAGTAGCCTTGCCAAGCTTCTTCACACTATCATAAGAGATTGCAATAGTTGGAATAGAATTTCTGCAGCCACTTGAAATCAATGCTTCATCAGCCATCAGTTTTGCTTGTAAGGCAGCATTTGAGGCAACATTGGCAGCCGCAGCAGCAGCCTTTACAACAGCAGCAGCTGCTGCTACTGCAACTGCTGCGGAAGTCAGCTCGGTTTTAACATCTAGTGCCAGCCCAGAATTTTTGTGCTTGTCCAACTGATTCCATATGTCTTGACTGTGACTAACAGCAGCAGCAGCAAGAGCAGCAGCATCCTCTGCCTGCTTCTGAGCCTCCTTGAGTTTACCAATGGTCACTTCAGACAGGGTAGGCCTCTGATCTGAATCTCGGTTACCCTTTCTGAGATGATCAGCAGAGAAAGATGTAACAAATTTGTCAGTGGAAGACTTTGAAACAATGGTAGCGGGAGATGTAATGGCAGCAGGTGTAGAGGCATGACTATTCACAACAGTAGCCAAAAGAGACTCTGTTTGAGAATGTGGTATAATCTGCCCAGGATCCTCAGAAACTGTAGACTTTTTTCTTTTTCTAGGCTTTGGATCAGCAGAACTTTGACCAGGTGTGACTGCTGCCATTTTGTTGTCAAGGAGGGGAGTCCCTGCAAAAATATTAGCAGGACTCCCACTCTGGACTACAGGAATTGTGGAAACCTGCTTCATGACAGAAGAATGAGGCACGGATGCCTCTCTTACAGGAGTCAAATTTACTGTTTCAGTGATAGGAAGCACAGGAAAATGAGCACTGCCATCAAATGCAGAAGTCTGTGGAACCCAGGGGCCATGAAAAGGGGATTGGGACATCCAAGGAGCATTATGTCCAACAAAATTCCTTATAGCAGGAGGATGCAATGGAGAAAGTGCCTGCTGATAATCCGTAACTGCACCTCTTGGAATGCTACTAGGTTGAAGGGCACCACCGGAAGGTCTAGGAATACTCCACAGTGGTGATGAAAGGGGGATCATTGGATTTACAATTGTTGTTGGAGTACCCTTGCTGTTGGACTGACTAGCAGGCAAGGGTGTAACCTTACTCTGATGTGCATTTTGTTTGATTGATTGATCAGAAGTTTTAGCACCTGAGCATCTCACCAGTGCACGAAGTTAACATACAACAGAATCAGAAGAGAGTAATTCAACAGCTTAGAGTCAAGATAGATACCTATACGTGTCTGCAACGGCGTTTCAGGGCTAACGAGATGAGATTTTTGACAATATACCCTGTCCATACATGCTCGCCAGGCATTCTCCCATATGGTTCTTCCACCATCTGCAGAAAATACAAAATATAGACTAAGTCTATATAAAAAGCTAAAGGTAACATATTTAGAGATAAGAAAAGCTAACCAGTTCCCCCAAATGCCGATATCATATAAGCCTCATCAGGTGCTGCTCCTTGACTGCAACAACAATGTTCGGAACAATTAGATAAGCGTTCTCAAATGATTAAAAGCCCTAAAGAGAGAAGCAAATACCATAGAGAACTAGATTTGGCAATGGTATCAAAGTAAATTTGAAAAAAGAAAAAGAAAAGAAAAGCCTCAGTATAATGCAAATGCAAAAGTATGTCAATACAATAAAAAATATACACCAAATGAGCAAGAGTTACTCTACTTACATAAGAGCTCCATATACAAAAATCTGAGCACGTAATTGAACTTGTTGCAAATCTGTAAAAGGCTGGTGAAAACCTGCAGATGAAGAAGTTGAGGTGTTAAAGTCCAACGAACTAAGTACCGGAGTAAAAAGAATACCAAATGGTTTCATGCTACCACCTTCCATGAGTCCATAGTGCTGCATCTCATTGGATTGCACAAGTTGGCCAATTCCAGCTGTACTGAGTGGTGCATTACTTGTTCGACCACTTTTTTCTGATTGTCTTGCGGAAGTCGTATCTTTTGCAGCAATGCCCTTTTTAGCTGCTTCCTTTACTGTGCTCTTACTACCTGCTCGCCTTGTTCTATGCTCAGAAGTCCCCTTGGAGCCACCACGCACATTCTCCGTCTCAGATGCCTGAAGATTTGCATGACTTACCTCTTGAGCTGCCTTGGCACCCACTTTGCTTAAGCCAGAGGTTGATGGAGTTCCCACAACAACCTTCTTGTTGCATGACCAAAAAGAGTGAGAAAGCAAGTGCAAGAGAGATAAAGCATAACCCAGGATGAAATGATAAAATATAGCACCACAATAAACTTCTCAAAAATTTTCTACTTCAAGATAAGAATCAGGAACCTGCTAGAGCACAAAAAGGTCCACTTAAGGGGAAAAAAAAAAAAGAATCACTTTTGGAAAATGAAATTTTACCGAGGATATTTGGTCATGTTGCATGGTAGAAAATGATTGCCACTTCTTGCCAGCTTCTTTTTCAGACAAATCTGCCAAACGAGGTACCTCAAAGGTGAATGTTCTGTCTCCTGAAGATGCATCATTTCCTTTAGCATCCTGAGAAATAGACTGCTCTTTGTTAGCTTCCCCATTAATGACCCCAGACACTGAAGCACTCTGATCTTTGGATTCTTTCACACCATGCATTCCAACTTTACTTTGTGACTGCTCGGAAGTTCTAATGACAATGGGAGAGTCACAGGAAGCGTTGTCAAGATCAGCAGTACTACTTCCACATTCCATTATGTGAATCTTAGTTTGAGATTCAGATGATGGGGCAGAAGGAGAGGTACCATTATCTATCTTCCCATTATCAGCTGCAACATCAAATTAATCCATCAGATCAGTAAAATGAAATAACGTGGGAGGAAAAAGGGAACATTGATGAAATGATCTCAAAAGAAAATAAGGCCATGAAAAGGGCTAAGCATTAAATTGATTTATGGACTGTATATATCTAGAAAAAAGTGGACAGTTCATAAATTACCCTTAAACAGGATATAACTTCAAAAGCAGAAATTACAAGCTAAAGGAGATACATCCCAAGGACCCGGGGAAGTTGTGGGAGTGGGTCACAAAAATGAAGAAACAAACTGATTTTTTACCAACATGACAGAGAACAGATCTAAGGGACAAGACAGGGGAGATTAAAGAAGGCCACTATGACAGGCTTAAAATATCTAATTACAATTACTTCAGAAAAGATAAAATAATAAAGAAACTCACCATCAACATGATGCACAGCAACGTAACCACTAATCTCTTTAGAAACTAATTTCGGGTCACCATCTTCAGGATGATTTTGGCCAGCATTATGGGAGGGTTCCTTTGAAGTTGTAGGCACTGAATTTGTCGATGTCTTGTTCTCTTGAATTGATACAGCACCTGAGAGAAATTTTTTATTGCGGACGTTAATCTTATGAAGTTTCCAGCAACATAAATGCAAGGATATATGCTTCATAAAGTATAACAACAGTAGCTCATAACCAACCATTCATCATCATAAAAATAAAATAATTCAGAAAGAACTACAATGAGTCAAGGAAACAGCAACATAATGACAAGGTATGGATCACAGTAAAACCACCATTAAAATAACTGCTCCAGCTGTAGCAGACTACCAAATAGAATTTGCATACACCCTAAATGATTAATATACAAGAAATTGGAAATTGCCAACAAGAATATACTCTATTACGTTCAAATCTAAATTGAGAACTAGAGATGATTACGAGGTAAACCAAGAAATCGTATTAATCATAAAAGGTCACCTGCAGCTTCTGAAAAGCCGCTTTTAGAAATAACACCATCAGTCTCTCTCACTATTGAATGAGAGGTAATTGAAGATGCATGCATATCCTTTACAACCTCCAGAGAGACTCTGTTAAGTGTCTGGTCTCCACTTTGGCCCTCAGCATTAGATGTATCCTCCATTGACAAGGACTGATCAACTTTCTTACAAGAGGACTGCCCGCCAGTTGAGCAAGGTGCACCATTTTCAGTTGCAATTCCAGAAGTCTTCATGATTGAGAAGCTTGCTTCTGGAGATGACACTTGAACCTCTTTCTGATCAAAAACAGCAGCAGATCGAAGACTCTTACCAGAAGGCAAAAGAACACAGTCCACTGTACCACAAAATCATCAAGTTAGCAAATTATGCAGGGCTAAAAGAAAGCAAAATGAATGAAAGAAAAAGCTCAGTTACCAGACTTAATGCTTCAAAATATACATACCTGAACTGCCACTGTTAGCAACATCAGCCTGTAAATTTGAAGCTAACTCATTTGCTATGTCATCTGTGCCAAATAAAGAGGAATCAACTCCCTTTTTTACAAGCGGAGATCCATCCATCCCACAATCTGTGTTACTACAACTGGACAGCAAATTGGTGTTCTGCTTTGCAGCAGCTGAAACACTCTGATTACATTTCAAATCATCATTATGTTCAGTGACCACAAACTCTTCACATACTCTCACGGATTCTGCTCCCAAAGTATTGTAGGCACCTTCACCCTCACCCTTAGAACCTTCACCATCTTCCACTAACAACAAATATTTCTCAGAATTGCTGCTCAAGATTTTCGTATCAGGGTGGCAATCACTTTCTGACAAATCTTTCTTCTCAACAGTATCACATGCTATCTGCACCATTGGATCCAACTTTGACTCTAGACTCGTAGAAATTCTAGTATCAGTATTGCTGACTTCACTTTCATGCTCCTTAAGGGTAGAATCACCAACAAAGGGCATTGATGATATGTCACGATATTTTCCTTCAGACGAGACAATATCTTTGGATATGCCGGTCTGCAGGGGAGTTTCAACACCCAAGCCCTCACTGCATCCTTCCACCATATGGAGGTCAGAATTCTCTTTCAAAATCCTATCAAAAGGCTCACCTGCAGTAGCTGCAACATTTCCAACACCATATCCATCTTCCTTAGATTGCATGTCCAAGGCTGAATGCTTATGCGCAAGCGAGGTAACACTTTCAACTGCATTTTCAATCAAATTCTCACCATCACTGTGAACTTCTTGGCTCAGATCGACATTTTCCCTTGCTAAACTGTCAACATTTTCATAACTGATATCATTTTTCAAATGTGTGGTATCTTGACTCTCCAACAAAGCACTACTTGCACAGGTGTTTTTCACGGAGGGAATCACAGTATCAACTTGTGACCCAGAAGCAAATTTATGTTCTTGTTCCCGGTTACCGACATATTGATCAACAGAAGCTTCCACTTGACTTTCATTAACAGCAACTTGTCCATCATTTTTAGGCTTATCTCTCTCACTCTCAGGTAACTCAGAATTTCTTGAATTTGGAGCTTTCAATGCCTCATCAAATTCATGTGTTTGACAAACATCTTCAACCAGTTGGTGATCTCCTGTTACATCACCTTTAAACACAGAAAATTTTCCAGGAATCTCACTTGTCTGTAAGCCAGGCTGTAAGCCATCCCCTGCTTTAGAAAGACCACTATCTCCGTGTTTCAAACTAGGCTGCATCTGCTTTATTATGCTGCCCAGTTCATCACAGGCATCTGAATCCTTACTAATAGTTTGACCAGGAATAGTCTCGTCCTGTCCTACAGATTTTAATAGCATTTCAACAGATTCTGACGAGGCTGCCTCAGACCAGACATTGTTGCGCCTAGAAATTGAACAAGGTTCAGCTGCACTTGAACTAAATGCTATCCCCGTACTCCCCCGTGAAAAATCTTCAATCCACTGATTTCCTTCGCTACTTTCAATGCCAAGCAAAACTTCAGTTTCAGGCAAACTATCAAATCTTAATTGCCCGTGAAGGTTATCATCAAAATCAAATCTAGAGAGAGCATATGGGCGTAAAACAGGAGGAAATTTATTTTTCCCTTCACCAACTAAATGAAGATTCTGGCTTTGGAAATCATTGTCATTATAATCCATGAGTGTATCCCTACAACAGAAAAAACTTAGAAGAAGAAAATGGGTTGCTGAATTGCGGTTCGATAATATACAGATAAAGTGACCATGCCTCAGAGTTTTAATATCCAGGTACAAAGTGAATTGCAAAGGAAAGCTGTAAAATTTGGAAATTTTTTCCAACCACATTAGCCAGCTAACTACTTCCTATTGAGTTGAATGCTAATTTACAGTTCAAAGAACAGAAAATTCAAATGGATTTATTAATTACCGGGAAGCATGAAAAAGATGCTAATGCTAACTGTACACATTAAATAGCCTGATGTCATCACAAGAAATGGCGAGAAAAAATATGCAACGAGTGCAGGTGTCCTTTTGCTATGTCAGAATTAAGAATTAGAATTATTATCCTATTCCTATACAGCACGATAGAGCTTAAAAATTTTTACAAGCAGGTGTACATAATGGCCACAACTCCTATATAAGGAAATTAACACTGAAGTATTAGGTTAAGATATTTGGTTAAATGAAACCACGGTGGGTATAAACCCACCAGTGGAGTTTGAAAATTTCAAAGCAGTGTACATATAATAATCCTTAAGAATAAAAATAAAAATGTATATTTCTTCCTGAAGTTATCAATTAGTTGCACTCAGATCTCAATACCACCAACTTATTCCAGTAAAACCTAGCTCCAACCACTAAATAGTCAACCATTAATTGAATTAAACAAAACCACCAGCTCAAAATCGTTAACTATTAAAATTATAATAAAAGAAAAGAAACTAGTATAACATAATTAACTGAGCTACAGTCAAACTAGAAAGTGCAGAAAGAACTTATTTCCAATATATTTAAGCAGAAACCAAAAAGAAAAACTTAATTGTAAGCTTTAACAGTAAACTCACCACCAAATGATAGATAAATGTTTTCAAGCTCTAATTAAATATGGAAAATGAAAAACCTAAAAAAATTAGTTTATTAAAAAAGCCAAGTAGGAATATGAACAGTTACCAGAGCAAGTAAGTCTAAAGACGCTACCTCCCTCCATCCGGTGATGAAATCCCTGGCTGTTTGATCTCAAGTCCTCCCTAATCGTACGGTCATCTACAGCAGAAGAACACTCCAATTCAAAACAATACCACTTTAACCACAGCATAGCAACAACAAGAAGAAGAAGGAACCAAACTACGAATAAAGAGAAAGCGCAAAAATAAAAGATAAAATAAAAGGAAAAAGAAAATTTATTTGGATAAACCTAAGCTAACGTAAGAAGACACTAATTGAAGAATTAATTAATAACTGCTACTCACCGGAATGTTAAATTATCCGGCGCATCCAATTAGGGTTCCGGCTAATCGAAGTTCAGAGATTTTTCTGATGTGCAATGAGGAGAGGCGTTTTGGGTTGGTTTTCTCGCAATAGGAAATGAGAAAATGATGAAAACGAACGATGATGGTGAATCGTATTTCGAAAAGGAAAAGTGGGGCAATGATCAGATGGCCCTCAATGTTTGAAATATGACACGTGGCATGTTCTTATACGTAAGGCAAAGCGACAAAATTAATGTTAACGAGACGGTAACTCTACGTTTCTTTTGCGACAGACGAGTTCCTTGCGGTTCGATCTACGGGTTGGTTTGCGCAAATTGACGGTGACGTGAAATTTGGCTGTTCTTCCATTTAAAAAAAGGTTGGGAGTTGGAAGAATCCGTTTATCCGAACCAAAAGTCATATGTAGGGACAGGTGGCGGATATAAGGTTAGAGACGTATTTATTGTTATTTATGTACGGTCAAAAATTTTTCTGTATTTTGTTACCGATTGTTTTGGACCGTTTGATCAGAATAATCAGTCCAACACTTACGGATTAAGTGGGGTTTATAAGGGAGCCTTCAATTGATTTTAAAATTAATATGTAGAAACCGGTTGGGATGTAATTAAGTAAAATATATAAAGGCTCCTTTGTTTAACCAAAAATAATTTTTAAGAAATAAATTTATTTTTTTTGAACAATTTTATTTTTTTTATTTAAATAAATTTACATTAAATATTTTTAATTTTTAATTTTTTTTAAAAAAATATACTTACTATAAAATGATTCATCCCGACACTTATTTTTTCGTTTTCTTTTATCTTTTATTTTTGAGATTATCAACCTTTTCTTTTCTGCTTAAGACATTGTCTGGTTGAAGTACGGATTGTTTTTCATTGATTCAAAATTCATTTATTATTTTTTCAATAAAAAAAATCCTTGTCTCGACCAATAATAGAAAGATCGACCAATAATGTTGGCATAAATAGAAAGATGGGACAAAAATGTCGAACTCAAAGCTAAAGTTGCAGTGTTTTTTCAAAGATGGTATTTACGTTACACGAGTGAAAGCAAGAAGCTTAAGATGTACCAATAAAATCCGAGTAAAGATGACCGGATTCCTCATCCCTCAGCCAAAAACCACGTTCCAGTGTTTTCAAGATATAAAGCAAAATGTGGTATTTCTCATCCAAATTGAATCTAAATCAGCCAATGAAAAAACGGAATTTCAATTTAAAGTCAGCAACTACTCAAAGCAGAAATGCTTTGAAATCAAAATATAAGGCCTACAAACTAGTAATAACTTCATAAATTCATATTTCAAACAAAATAAAATCAATGTAAGCTTAATTACTTACAGACTCCATTTTTTAAAACTCAAATGGAATAAAGCTTGCAAAAATTTCAAACACAAGATGATGAATTTTAAAATTCCACAAGAGAAGCAATTAATATGGCTAAGCAACCTAGCGGCAGCGGCGAAGGGAGACGGTGTTGTTTCTCTTCCAGGTTGCCCTACGAGAAGGCCGATTCTTGTGGTGCAAGTGACCCTTTCTGTGGAGGCCACTGTTTATCTTACCGGCAGATGTGAGTCCTTAAAGCTCCCGGTGCTTGTGAACAGGGTTGCAGATCCAGTTAATTCTCGGGTCGTTGCAGATATCACTGTGTGCAACATCAACCAGGATAACCTGAAAGTACCTGTAAGTCGAACCCTGCAGGATGGAAATGCAACAACAAGAAGAGCCAGTGCTGTTTCTGGAATCAGGACAAGCCAATAATACATGTTTAAATGGCGAATAAGAACTTCTAACAACTCATACTAACCTCATTAATCCAGTATGAGTTAACAACTCTGAGACCTCCCAACTTTCGACCAGCACGCTCCTCTGCAACGGACTGCTTGCTGCGTTGGAACTTCAATTGGGTGACAACATGGTTCGTCGGCTTACCATAGACAATGCCCTTGGGAACAGGCCTCTTCCAACCACCCCTTCTAACCTGGACTCGATAAACTACAGAACCCCGTTAAAGTAGTACACAAATTTGTGAGATGCAAACATTTGAAAAGAAAGCCTATGCGTTTCTGCAATCACATCAATCTAATTTGAAAAAAGAAAGAACAAATCAAGTGTTGATTAAGTTTTAGAACGAAAAAACAGAAAGAAATGGCAAATGAGACTTGCAAACTAGTAATTGTTTGATTCAAATCTAGGTGGTCTAATGCTACATTACTCCCACTTCTTATTTTTCTTGAAATACCTGTATCTAATACCTTTGTCCAACATAATCTTCCAAAAAAACCTAAAAATAAAAAA
>JBBYHL010000004.1:1669927-1680314 GCA_038381835.1 Adansonia madagascariensis
ATTACGTATTTTTAAAACCGGAATTTATGTTTATGAGTTATAGGGTAAGAAGGATAAAAAATGTGATACTTTCGGCCCCATCTTTTAAGAGCTTTAAATTCAACAAAAAGAGATGTTCCAAATCTTTTCCTTTGATTTCTTTAATCAGGTGAAGAAGGTAAAGATCAATGTTCCTTCTAGATAAATTATTTTAAGATTTTTCTGAACCAAATGAATAAGATAGTATATTTAATAAACAATCAGAAGATTTCATCAGCAGATGATGGAATTCTGTGATGCTTTTTGCAGTAATTTATGAAGACTACTGTTAAGTTACAACATCACCAAAAAAGCTAGGTAAAAAAAGGCCAATAATCCAATAAAAAAATTAAAAAGAAAAAAGAAAGCAAAGAGGGGTGGAGGGTGGGAAGAAAGAACCTTAGGCTATCTTATGTGTGAATAGAACTTTTTCATTTGATCATGTTCACAATGTTGCATTAATATGAAACCAGGGAGGTGAAAGCTCCCCTGTTATCTTGAACAGGATGACTTCTGTTAGGATGAACAGTGATCTCTCAGTTAATCAATAGAACTTCGGCGTGGGATTTTTGAGTAACAATATTTTAAAACCAAATCGGTAAATTCCATCTTATCTTGCGCCAGCTTGATTTGGGGGTTCCAATACCAAGCCTGGGAAGCTTGGAATATTACAGCAGGCAAGGGAGGTTGCTTTCTGTAGCATTATTCCCAAAGACGAGGCTCCTCATATCCAATTCCAAACCCATTTTCAACAAGATCATCAGTTGCAGCGTGCTGCCATGACAATGAGCCCGGGAATTCATCAATGTGATGATTCATGTCCAGCAAGAGATCTGGAAGGTCAAGGAATACATCATCATTATTGATTAAAGGTGAGCTCGATGACTCTTGAGTGTCATGAGATGTCCCAGTGGTTGCTGGAGAACGAGGAAGCATTTTATCAACCTGGCTGATCAGCTCTGCTTCAACTTCATGGCTTTTCGCGGTGCAGCTTAAGGCAGCAGCTTTAGCAGCAGCAACTTGGATATCCTTTGGTGATGCACTAACTGGACGAGGAAGCTCTTGAGCTAACTCAGGGAAATTGAGATAAGCTGAAGTGCCTTTAATCGCAAGAGCTGCTACATCATGTGCTCGAGCTGCCATTTCAGCCGCAGGAAATGTGCCTAGCCAAATTCTTGACTTTTTCCTCGGTTCACGAATTTCAGATACCCATTTGCCCCATTGACGCATTCTTACTCCCCTATATGTTGGATGTTTCCCATCCAATGCATCAGTCTTCACCTTTCTCCTGCTTTCATTACAATTTTGCACTTTCCAGATTTTCTCGGACTTAAATCCTGTCGACTCGTTTACAGCAGGGGATGATGAAGAAGAGGAAGCGGCTGAGAATTGAGTCTTAAACTCTGCATCCAGTGGCACTTCCATAGTGGATATTCCTTTGGGGTTGTAGGGGAAAATGCGAGGGGCAATCTTTGTAGGAGAAGTTGAGCTTAGCTAACTTCTTATAATTCCATTATAAAGTTAGAAACAAGTGTTTTCAAGGCAATGGGGCCTAAGTTTGAACCCAAAAAAAAAAAAAAAAAAGGTAACCTATCAAAGGCAAAAAAAAAAAAAAATAGTATGATTTTGTTATTAAAGATTTGATAATTTATATATTTATTTTATATTTACGTATATATTTTATCATAATCATCATATTAAATAAAATTTTAGATATATTTATATAATATTATAAAATATTTTAATTATTTATTTATTTTATATTTATATAATCGTGCGAGTCTAGATTATTTTGTTATCCCAAGTTGATTTTGAATAATGCACGGTTAAGCTTTATCTAGCCCTCTTCATGGCTCATCCTCATGTCTCATTAATAAGTATTTCTTGGAAGATTAAAGTATTTTCAATTTCACATTGACTCATTTTAGTTTCAAGAATTGATTTACTAGTTACATTTAGTAGCGTCTATAGATAAGACTCGGTTGAGCTTGAGCACGAAAAAAAAATATTTATTTAAGTTTAAATTAAAATTCATAAGTCAACTCAAATTATTAATTTAATTTAAATTAAATTTAATCCACAAATCAAACTAAGATATTACTTGTAGACTGACAATATAATTAATTTTTTGTAAAAAAAAAAAAAAAAAAAAACTTTTGTAAAATCAAGCTATCGTGAATTTGACACCCATTTAACCCCCCTTTGATTTTTACAATACCCCGAGGCCGGCTGTTTCACCTATTGGCTATTGGGCATTATTGAACCTCATCTCAATCTCACTGCTTGTTTCACCTTTTTTTAGCAACCTTGCCTCTTGTGGATCACATAATAAGGGGTAATTTTTTTTTGTTAATTTTGTCGCTTTAGTTACCCATCTCTCACGTTTAAATAGAGTTTTTTTTTTCGGTGATTGATTTATTGATGATATATATTTTTTATAATTAAAAAAATTTACCTAAAATAAGTGGTACAATTATTTTCCATTATTTTGATGAACAATTTCCGGAATTCTTGGAACATACTATATATATACATTACTATACATCAGGACAACATTATTTTTGACAGAAAACAACAAATGTTCCTATCTCGTCTCATCTGTCTCAAAAGAATATATATATATATATATATATATATGATGACGTTTCTAACATTAAAAAGACTAAAAGAGTTACAGCATAATATCACATAGATGAGAATTTGCTTGTCGGATGCCCAAAGATTTGATCAGTCCATTTAAATTATGATAAAAAAACAACATATAATTTATCTTTTTTTTTTTTTTTTTTTTTATGATGACAGAAAACTTGAAAGATTGTATTATTAAAATATGAACATAAATGTCTTTCTTTCTCCCAATCTCTACTAACCTTTAAACGATTCCAGGATATTCATTAAGGTAGATGATCTTCTACACCTATTTGAGCATACATCTTTTTTCTATTAATTAGCAATGTTAATTTGTCTACTCAAGACTTTTTAGATTGATGATTTTAAAAGTTACTACATTCATGTAGATATGAGGCATTACCAGCTTGTATTTTTCCGAGTGTCATGTGATCTAAATCCGACATTTTCCTTTACGTTGGAACAATAGATATGAACGTCGATTAAATGAAAACTGGACATTCATGGGACTGTTGATGATTGCTGGGTAATGCAACAGAAGCTAGTTTGAAGTTCACGAGTATGGAGTTAACCTACGATAATTATTACATTAATATTTAACATTAAAAAAAGAAAAAGCCTTCAACATTAGATTCATGTTTATAGTAGTTAGATTAGTGAATATGCAAATGTCTACCATGTATTTTACAGAGGTTTGTCCATTCAAAAACAGGGATAAAGTGTCAAGACGATGAACTCGGACAAATATTTAGGGTTATTCAATGTAACCCTTTTTTTTCCAAAAAGCAAATGATAGAATTGATCTTAAAAATTAAAAAAAAGGGTTCATTTTTCAAAATATCTTACCTAAAAGAGAAGAATTTTCATTCCATTTTATCCTTTAACAGATCGTATCATGTTAAGAACAATAGCAATTTACATACAAGTTCGGAAAGTTTGAAAATTAAAGAAATAGTTTTGGTAGTTAGTATTCACAGAAAAGATACAGAAATTGTAAGTTAATGTATTGCCAATGGAGGGTGGAGCACAACTTTGTCACTGTCAGTTCATTGCTGGAATTTATATCAACCTTTATTATGCCAGGAAGGCACCTTCATATGAAAAAATGGTCAAATAGTTTAAGCTAGATATTCTCGAATTATTCTTCTTTTTTTTTTTTTCTCTTATTATAATCCTTTTATAACATTCCAAAATTTTTTTTCATGATCTGTTTAACTAGATTAATGAAAGCCACGAATATAAATTTAAAATTTAAACTACGTAAACTGGATTATTATATTTTTTTCTTTTATTTGATTCAATTTGACCGTTATATTATTATTTTTATTTAATTTAACTTTCACACTATCATTTTTAGTTAATTTAACGTAAATATAATAAAAACATTAAATGTTTTTCACCTTTGGGTAAATTTTTGATAAATTTGGCATAAATTTAATAATGCTAAGTTTAATCACATACTTGCACATGACCCGATTTTTGTTAAATTCAAATAAATTTGATAAAAATAATAGAATGAATATCAAATTGATCCAAATAAAAGGATATGACTAAAATGACCAAAATTGCATGGTTCGAGAGCTAAATTTGTGTTTAAACCAAATAGATATAATAATCACTATCGTTAATGAAAGGTTTATTATGACAAACGATTCTCAATTTAAAAGGAACTATTGATATTACATATCCACTTTCAATGATATGATATGATATGACGGGGATATAACCTAATTGATAACAACATTGAAAAGAGAAAATTTGAAGCTTAAATCGACTATTTCAGCAAAAGGAGTGCCATTTATTTGCTTGAGTTTCTTGCATTATTTGATTAACTTCAATTTTCCTCTAGAGCAAGGCACGTAAATACGAGCCCACAAATGCTTTCGGTTGACCCAGAATTTTGCTTCTCAAGTTATAAGGAACTATTGATATTACATAACCACTTTCAATGATACGATAAGATGGGGATATAACCTAATTGATAACAACATTGGAAAGAGAAAGTTTGGAGCTTAAATCGACTACTTCAGCGAAAGGAGTGCTACTTATTTGCTTGGGTTTCTTGTATTATTTGATTAACTTCAGATTTCCTCTAGAGCGAGGCACGTAAATACGAGCCCACAAATGCTTTCGGTTGACCCAGAATTTTGCTTTCGCTTGCCCATTCAGGACCATCGGTATCACCAGTGAAGTAGTGAAAACGATACGTCCGAACTGAGGTTCTTGTCCTGGGTGAGTGTGTTCAATCACAACATCTTGCACCACTTCTCCCCAGTTCCTGCAACGCAATGCAAAACCAGACCATAACATTCATTACATCTAGAACTAGTTAACTTGAACATATATAGAACAAAGAGGAGAGCTTGAAAATACGTTTAACTACGTACGAGGTAAAGAAGTGAAAGATTTCCTCCCGGCTTAAAGGGTGACCTTTGGAGAATGTTAGAAACATTGTTCTTGTATCTTCGGGTGTTTGTCCAGGATGAAACTCATTAGCACCAGGATTCAAATTCGACAGTTTTGGTGTCTCGCTGCCTTGACTCAGTGGCAGGTTTAGGTTAGATTCACCAGATACCTGTGAAGAAGTAGATCCCTCAGCAAGAGGTCTAGCCACCGGCTTCATGCCAGACTCATCAACTTCAATGGCAGCATTTTCGCCAAATATTTTGTCACAAACAGTCTCCATAATGTGCACGTGACGCTTGTACATAAACTCGCGATTGTAGTAAAAGAACCTGAAATTCATCGGCTCATCGAAAAGGCCTAGAAAAACAGGACTATCAACATCTGCTTCAGTTGGTGGTGAAGCATTAGGTTGTATGAACTCTAGGCATTGTAATGCCTCGTTGAACAGAGCCTCGATGGTATTGTCATCGTAGGAATGGATCAAACGAATCAACTCATGGTAACCTATTTCTTCTAGCATGAGCCAGAGGGCCATTGCTGTCTTAACCCGTTGGGGGTTTTTGCCCATTGAGCCCACCATTCTATTGAAAAGTGCTCTTTCTAGCGTGTAGAAAAGTAAGAGGTCTACAAGAGTACCAATTCCAGCCATGTTCCTACTATGGGGATTGAAAAACAAGATTGTGAGCGGAAAAGTTGACTGGAAAAATCAAAATGTTGCCGAAGAATTTAGAGTTTTTACTTTTTTTGAGTTGTGTAGGGTTATTAAATAAAGAGGAAACGAAGGGGCTTTGTATAGAAGTAAAATTGACGCTTAGGGACTGGGAAATTTGACTCCTTGGTTAAAGAAAATGCATTTAGTAAATTATTGCTGAAATGGAATTGAAAATCTAAGTTGAGTTGGTCCTCAACTGGCATTTTTCCACTCAATCGTTGCTGTAGAAATTGTTATAGACACATGGAAATTCATGAACATCGAAAAATAATTACCCTTAAAAATAAAATTAAAAAATAGAAAATATATTTTACGAGATAAATTAGATGATTCTCGCTATATCAACTGGTGCTAATGACTCTGTGTTCATATGCTTAAACGGAAAAAGACAAGCAGAAGTAGAATTATTTTTTCTTTGATTTGTATCGTAATTGAATGTAAACCATGAACCTTTGTTGCATCATTAATATTCTTTTTTTCATTATTATTCATCATGCTTCTTTTACCAATTAAACCGGATAATTTTAAACATGATATAAAAACATAACACTACAAAATATTTGATAAAAAATAATAAAATAAATACGATATAACACATTTAAATAAAATTAATATAACATTTAATATACATATCATATTCCTTCTAAGATTTTATACATTTAATAATCTTTGTTGCATTTATATTTACACGACTAACCAAAAAAACACTCGAGTAATTATTTTCAAGCAAGCTGTTGCAGGAGTGAATTGGTTTGTTTATGAAGTTGTTTGCACCGCCAAAAGAAAATGGAATCATTTGGACAAATTATTGACAACTTATGGAAATTACTTATTTGAAGTTCTTTCTGGATATATTAAACACATAAATAGATATTGTCCGATTAGGGTAATTACGCACATAAGCGAAGAATATATCCTTAATTTTATTACACTACATACGAATTGAAGTCAATATCTAATCAGCCATAAGCTAATTAGAGATCCTAGATAATTGGGTAGATGACCGGTGAACCTGACTTTCCTCTTCCGGATGGTCAAGCATGGTATTCGAATGTTGTTCTTTCAGAGTCTTGCAGTACGAATATGTTGCTTCAATATTGGCCGAATATACTCTTGGTAACCATCTGGTACAACGGTATCATTCAAAGGATCCTTCCATGCTTCCTCATAGAGTTTCTGATACACATTACCGTCGTAGCGACCCAGAACCGAGCCAAGGTAGTGGTCAGTGTAATTGAATGCATCAACAAGGGCAATAGCATTCGGACGGACCTGAGGGGGAAAAAATGAGATTGGAGCCGGTAGGATTGCAGCAGCCTTTCAAGCTGAGCACCATATTAACTAAATCGGATTATTTAAACAAACCTGGGAGTACAATAATCTTAGTTGTTCATTTGCTAGTGCACCTTGCTCAGGGGTAATGCAGCCCGTGGCGACGAAATCACCAAGATGTTTGTGTAAAAGATACAAGGCATATACATTACAGAGGATCTCCAACTGTCTTTTCACTCCCTTTCCTGGTATGTCTTGTCGCAGTTTCTCAATGAACCTGAAAAAAAAAAAAATAGTTCTTACAAAACTTTCAAGGAAACAAAAGAAGCAGCCAAGAATAAGTCGATCCGATGCATTCGCATTCAACTTCCGCAGCCAATTCCTTAAAAATTGCCATGAAATTTAAAATTTTATTGCGGGTTAGAGTTTGGCTCCTTCCATCCAAAGAGCCTATCATTTCATATGGCCTAGCACAGAGGAGCAGAATAGGAAACCCCATTAATTATTAATTTTGCGTCCTCAACCTTCTGGCTGGATAAGACTGGAGTAGCTTACTTGGAAACGACAATTGTCTGACAATGAGCAACAGCAGCCTCAACCAAATCAGCTGAGAGTTCAGCAAAACCTGAAGAAAAACAAAGAAAATGTGGAAGCACATCAAGCTTATGGACATCAACCACTTCAACTGAGAGGCTCCAGCAGAAACTTGACCTTATAGCATTGAATTGAACCTATTTGTTTACTATCATAACAAAATGTTCATTGAAAACTCATCCAAAGTTTTATGTTATTGTACTCAAGAGCATGCCAAATTTTATGGTGAGAATGGAAAGCATGACCATCTACTGTTGGACCATGCAAGAGTTTACAGGTTGAGTAATACGTCAAAAAGAAAATACTGACAAGAATGTTTATTCCTCAATCAAGGTAGAGAAGAAATACCCTCTTCGGGATTTGAAAATTTGCCAAGGCTTTTTGCACAGGCAACAGACATCCTAGTGGCCCTTGCTTCAAATGCCTCCAATATTACACTAGGCTTTAGCCAATCCTCAGCTGCGAGCCAACATAAGGAATGAAATTATTATATTGTGATTTACCGAAACCAATAATAATTTGTCGATAAGTACAACCTGCATGTAAGTTTAGCACCATGTACAGCAGTCTATAAGTTGGCAATAGTTTTTAAATAGAACTGAAATAAGACAACTTTCTATCTTCCAAGACATTAAAATTTGAAAAGCAAATATAAGTTGTAAATCAAGAGAAGAAAAAACGTATAACAGATACCCCTTTCAACTTCACAACGGCATTGCATGAGGTGTTCTGCTCGTCCCATGTAAGCTGTTGTTCCAACAGGCTTCTTTCCAGGCCCCAGCTGGGAAACGGTCTTAATTAGAAACCTTGCAACCTACAGAAACATTTACGCTTGCATTGTCAATAGACGGCACCCCAGATCATTATGAACACAACATCTAAGCATTTTAGACTGGTTCCCTATTTTCAATTGTGATATCACTTTCATGTTCTTTGCTGTAGATCCATCAAATTTTTGTAAGATACAATGAAACATCAGGAGTACTAGCTAATATGAAATCAAAGTCAAAGATTCTCAAAACAGATAGCAAGACATACTACTCCATACTCAGACTAAGTCTCCATTAGAAGATTAGAATTCATCCCCTACCATCTAAAGAACAAAAGGATAATGATCAAAGGTCATGAAAATAGAAGTGATACTATTTCTCTTTTGACATACCTGTAAAAGCAGCACAATATTATCTCCTTCATAAGTACAGGTAGGTATATAAACTGCAAATAACTCAGGGAGCCCACTGCTAGAAAGATAACCATGACCACCGCATAATTTTCGGCATTCTTCAATCCCATCCTGCAACCATAATATTTTAGTCAAGCTAAAAGCATAAAAAAAGAAAAGAAAAAGAAAGTTTAAGGTGTTATTGAATGTTAATTAGTAATGACTAATGAATGCCAAAATTTTTAAAGTAAAGAGAGACCATTTATGCCATCATATGGTGATACAAGCAACACTGTACAAAATAACTGGCCAACCAAAATATATTAAGCTACAGCAAAATAATCAATATATTTACAAGAAGGAACAATGGAGAAAATTAGAAAATGTGACATACTGCAGTTGCAGAAGTAGTAATAGATTTTAACCCTGCAGTACATGCATGAGCCTCAGGTAGCGTGGAGAAATCATTGGCTTGCAATCTTTGGGACACATCAGCGTATAGCCATTTCAGCCACTCACCAACAAATCTGAAAGCAAAGGCAGAAGCAAGCAAAGGAAAGAGTCTGCTTTGCTGAGTTTTATAGTTAATCACCTGAAATAAATTAAAAAAATATAAAAGCATCAGATGCATCAGCCTTCAGAACATGTAAAATTAATTCAGCAGCAGCATATTACAGACGATTCAACACAATTATTTTAAAAGTTTCTATGGGAAAGAAAAAGCCATTAGAAGTAGTCATAAAAGGTAACTGTATACAGCAATCCATACTTGAAACAAGATGTATACGTTGTATAAGATCCAAAAGACGATAGTACCTGGGTCTCAGGACCACCGTTCTGTGAACCAAATTGTCTACGAACAGCACTGTATCTTGTTGCAATACAAACTGCTCTTGATAAAGCTCTAGAAGCATCGGATACAATTGCTTGCCTGACATAGACCATGGTACCATAAACCAGCTGGCGAGGAACATCAGATTGCATAAATTTCCCTTCTCTTGTAACCTGTGAAAGACTGAAATATTTGGAGAAGAAAATGGAAAAAAAGCAAATTTCAGAACAGTCAACTTGTTTATCCATGAAAATCATGCTGTAGGAGTGACACTTAACTCGATTGGCTTCTTTTAAGGTGGCTTTCTTCTGTTAAGGAAAGATATTTATAAATTTTAGACTTCTGAGCAGTCTAAAACTTCTCTAGGGTCAAGTAAAATAGCACCAACTTTTGCATCTTTCTAACTTCACTCAAGACAACTGCTCAATAGAAATACTCCAAGAAAGACTTATTCAGAGGATACTTCCTACCATGCAAATCTAAACTTACTGGTTACCTTAAATTCCCTCCACAAATGGACAACAAGGAAACATCCGGTGACAGGAGAATATTAGCCTACAGAAAAAGCAGCCAACTAAAGAGAGAAAGACTTAGAGGGACATGGTTAGAGAACAAACCGCATTAGCATTTGATTCCTTGGAATGCGCACATGATCAAATCTCAGAACACCATTGTCCATGCTGTTGTATGCCCCACTTCCAAATTTCATTCCAATATCACCAACTGTTATGCCTGGAAGAGGTGAGTGATCATCCAAACTACG
>JBBYHL010000004.1:1689093-1703470 GCA_038381835.1 Adansonia madagascariensis
ATAGAACAAAAGTTAAAATTACTATCAAATGAAATGTCAAGAAGTGATATTTCTAAAATGGGATAATTCCCACAAAATTTATTGAATAGTTAGGTTATATAATTCCTTACTTCCTAATTAAATTTAGGGTTCGTTAACATTTCTATTTAATTGTTATTATAGAATCTTTCTTTATGAAATTCGTTATTTTTATTAAATTTTAAAATATAAGATATTAATTATATTTTTTTTAAGAAAACATTAACTTAATTAAGTTAAATTTAACTACTAGTAAATTCCTTTCTCAATTTGTTAGGGTCTCGTTTAAATCCAAACGAGGTTAGTATGGAGTGCGATTAGACCCTTTTTAGGGGCTCAATCTCATTGTTCTTGTGTTTGGATAATAGGAGCCTAGCGCAATGAAGCCATCTCCAACACGCAAGCCCCTTTCCTCTAGCGAGCAAAAGCCATCTCTTGTGGAGATGACTTCTATTGTTTAGTCCTTAGGAATTTTTTTTTTCCCCTTTTTATCCTTTTGTAGTTGTAACCTTTGTATGATTGTCTTTGTTTATTATTTTTTATATTTAAAGTCTTTAAATAACTTTATAATTAATTAATAAATTATTTATTAATCATTATTTTTATCAAATTATTTATGTGATTATTTAAAAAGAAAAGAGAACGCACAGCTCTTAAAATGAACTCGCCCACACAGTATTAAAACCAAGAGGGCTTTTAAGGTTTGGTTTTGCTCCACTCTCGGTCCTCTGCCGCATTGGTTTGGGTTTCTAGCGCAATTTTCTTACCTTCCAATCGCCAAAATTAGATCTTTTCTTTTCTTTTTCTTTCACTTATACTCACTTCCATGGCTTTAGTCATATGCTAGGGTTCTCTTGGTTGCTGCTTCTTTCTTGAAGTTAAAAAAGAAAAAGCTAAAGTTTTCGATATTATTTCTTCATTGAGTTAACAAATGGCAACCAAGAACCCTTTCGATCTTTTGGATGATGATACTGAAGACCCAAGTTCGGTTATTGCTGCCGCTGAGCAGCAGAAGCTTGAAAAGCCTAAGAAAGCTCCTGGTTCGGCCCTAGTTCAAGCGCAGCCGACTAAGGCTGCTAAGCTCCCCACCAAGCCACTTCCTCCTGCTCAAGCTGGTAACTTTTTGTTTGTTTCTTTTTTTGCAATCGGTTTTTTTTTTTTTGAAGTAAACATACAAAAAGGAATAAGATTTGTGGGTTTATGATTCATGTATTGTTTAAGTAGTTTGGTGGAATCCGTTTTTGTAATCTGTTATTGGATTGGCGCATAGTTGTTTATTTGATTAGAGATGAAGTAAAATAAAAGAAATTTATGACATTTATTAATCTTACCTGTCATTAAAGCTGCTCTTTTGTTAAGACTTAACTTTACTTATTATTTTGTTTCAAATGAAGTAAAAAAAAAATGTGAAATTCATTAGTTTTATCTGTCATTACAGCAACTCGTTTGGTGAAGCTAATTGCTATGAAGTTGTACGTGTTTTTGATATTAATCAGTGGGGTGTGTAATTTTTATTTCATGGTATTATTGAAATTGAGGTAAAATGTAAGAAATCGGTTAAATTTATCGGTTCTCTTTTTCTTGCTATAAAACTGTATTTTGTCCATTTCTCCATGTGAAGTTTAAACTTTATTTTGAACTTGTATGATTCTTGTGGATGATATGGTCCTGTAATATTCTAGCTTTTACTGCTGAACTGCCTTAGATTTTCTTTACATTTTTGTTGGTTTGTTGGCAATTCACTTTTAAATATTGAAGTCTGGTGTGCTTACGCATTTATCCCAAATCTTTTTTCTATTTTCTATGGTTGCCTTGTTACTTAGTGAGAGAGGCGAAGAATGAGCCTGGTCGTGGAGGTGGCCGTGGTATTGGACGTGGGCGTGAACGGGGTGGCGTTGGGTTCAATCGTGATTCCAATGCAAGTGATAACTCCAATGGATTTTCAGGAGGGTACAGACCCTCTGAAGAGGGAGAAGGAAAGAAGCAAACTGAAAGGCTTAGCTATGGTGTGCCTCGAGGACCTTTCCGTGGGGGTCACCGTGGCGGTTTTAATGATGGACAATCTGGAGAAGGGGAACGCCCTCGCAGGCAGTATGATCGCCATAGTGGGACCGGACAAGGGTTAGTATTATGCTATATTTGATTTCCCATTTTAAGTTGTGTGATTTGTTATCTGTAATCTCAATATTGAGTTCTGTTTTCATTAACCATTTATCCCATCATTTTTTCTATCTTTATGCATATCCAGAAATGAGTTCAAACGTAATGGTGCTGGACTTGCTAATTGGGGTACTCTCCCTACTGATGAAGTGGCTCTGTAAGTGTCTGTTTTGCCAAACTCTTAAGCAGCATGCACAACAAAGTTTCTTATATGATATGCTTTATGCATAAATATTTTTATGTGATGCAAGCTAATCTGTTTATACGTTTGTTATTTTGGCCAAAATAAGGGAGACCAAGGAAAATGGTCCTGAGAATGAAAAGAATGCAGGCACTGAGAAACAGCCTAGAGACGATGATGTTGTGGATGCTAGCAAGGAGAATGCTGCAGATGAACCTGACGAGAAGGAGCCTGAAAATAAGGTAGTTCTTTGATCACAGTTAGGTTCTTGGTTATGTGGGTAGGGACATACAAAACTATTTTTGGTATTTCCCCTATATTGTTCGACCTTGTTTAATTCGCAATCAGGGAGTAAATAGAATGTGTTGTGATAACTTTTGATCTGTGTTAGTTTTCTTTTAGAACTTTGTTTCTATATAGGGCAATGTGTGTAGTAATATTACATTCATTAATGATTCTAATAGTTTAAAAGTGCATAGCATCAGTGTTCAAGCTATAGTTATAACTAGATAATAATTGTTAGATGAATTTATGTTGTTGCTGACATATTGGGTAAATTTCATCTTCAATAATTCTTATGAATGGTTGAAATGCTTCCATTTTGGTTAATGGAATCATCTTTAAAATTGATCAAATAATTTAACTCATTTTAGATTTGCCTGGTTTAATAATAAGTCTTGCTTGATGTTAATGTTCTATTTTTGAATGTCTACTTCTTCCTCCATCTGTATTAGGAAATGACTTTGGAAGAATATGAGAAGATTCTTGAGGAGAAGAGGAAAGCTTTGCTTGCCCTCAAGACTGAAGAAAGGAAAGTCGATGTCAAAGAGTTTGAGTCCATGCAACAACTCTCGAATAAGAAGAGCAATGATGACATCTTTATCAAACTGGTAAGAGTTTTTTAACTTTCTTATGTTGTCACATATGGTTTGACCTATTTAATTTATGCTGATATTTTGACTCGTGCTTTTGATTGTTAGGGTTCTGAAAAGGAGAAGCGGAAAGATGCTGATAAAGAAGAAAGAGTCAAAAAGGTTTGCGTATGTTTCTCGCATGTTATTTTTGATTAACTGCTTCCTTTGGATATGCGTGGATCTTGCATTTGGCATTTATCTTTTTCTTGGATGCAATCCTCATCTTTCTCATTGCAAGAAATCAGAGCTGTTGGTGCTGATGATGTAGATGTTCCATTATTTTTCCTCCCTACATTAAAATTATGTATGAATGTTGTATTTGGTGTAGTCTGTCAGCATCAATGAGTTCCTGAAGCCAGCTGAAGGGGAGAGGTACTATGGCCCCAGGCGTGGTCGAGGCCGTGGTCGTGATATCCGAGGTGGATATGGAGGCAACGGTGCTGGCGATGTGGCAGCCCCCTCAATTGAAGATCCTGGACACTTCCCCTCGTTGGGTGGCAAGTGAAAATCCACCCCGGCATTCTCTGCACGATTAGAGCTTTTCACTTGCTTTGAATCCATTGTGATATCTATTCAATGCTCAGGATTCCACCCACCCCCCCAAAAAAAAAAGGATTATTAGAAATAATTTAAAAGTTATTTGAGTGTAAATTTTAGATAATTTAACCACGGGTCTTTTAATGACATGCATACATACCTCTTCTTTTTTTCTTTGATACCTTTTTATTTTGTACTTTTTGGGGTTAAAATTAGAGCATTAGTAGAGGGCATCGGTTTTTGATGCATGTAAGGTTCTTTTTCATTTATGTTGTTTTATCTTTTAATCTCAATTTATGGATGATTTGATACTCAATGAAAAATGGACGAGTTTCTCCTGCCTTGGGAGGTTTTGTTAGTTTATGGTTGCAAATGTAAGTTTAAGCTTCAAAGGTCGCTATACATGTATACATATATATATATATATATATATATATTTATATTTATTTACTAACGGCCTCTTCAGCCTAGCTGTGGTGGTTGAGTGATCAATGTCGTGTCCAATCTTCAGTCTGCAAGGGATCCTGATTATTGCAGCTGCTAACTATTCATAATGGTGTAATTGAGTTTAGCTCGATCAAATTTTTCAATTAATTTAACTTTTAAAACTTGATTTAAGGTAAAGGTAGAGATTGTGCTTATATATATATATATATATTTTTAATTTTCGTGCTTAATTATAAATTTTGATTATTGATATTCAAGTTAGAATCAAAAGTTTTTAACACCATCCCTTTAACTAGTTTTTTTACAACAATCCAATTATTTTCATAATTTTTTTTAGAAGTAATATAATAATTATATTTTTTTTTCTATTTTAAGTGCCTTAACGAGTGCAACTTTTTCTTAAAAATAACAAAAAGGGAAAAAAAAAAAAAAAAAAAAAAAAAACTCAACTAGGTTACAATACACAAGTATTAAATATTTGTATGTAGGCTCTTCTATGAGACGATTTAATAATGATCAAATCAAATTTAATATTTTTTTAAATCAAACCTGAGTAAGATGACCACTTTCAAATCAAATCCAAGCAGCTTTGTGCTCGCTTGGATCAAATGATATCTCCTTTACAGATTCAACCGTCATACAAATAAAAAATTAGATGCAAACATATTTTGACGAAAAAGGTGGAAAATATTGCAAATTCATATTTTGTACAAAATGTATTCTTAAAAATCAAATACAATTAAAAGAATATAAATTTAGCAGCGTATTAAATAACACAAGAAGATAAGAATAGAAAAACATGTAGAAACATCATCATATCAAAAGCATTAAAAAGAACCAGTTTTACTACAATACAACAACTAACACAAAGGGACACTATAAACCCACTAAAAACTAATTTTCTTTAAGAAGAGCAACAACCAGATTTCTGGTTCACAGGCTGTCCTCTGATCTGCACCGTTGGATTTCTCGCATTGTTCATGGCTGGTTGACTTGCCATCCTGCAAACAACCATTTTGAGATGAGAACCAATAAACTCTCAGATGAGTGCCAATCCATTAAAGAAGATATAATCCATCTGCTTATACACACACACACACACACACACACACACATATATATTACTCGGACTCAAGTGTGAATGTTGGATATGGATATGTCCGAGATGAATATGTTCATTTTTTTTTCGAAGTTATTCCATGTATTTAGAGGATCCTTGGAGGGTCATTTCTCCATACCCATATCCAAATATGTTTCTCATAAGGGTGTTGGATACGGGTGCTTTAAGAAAATTAAAAAGTTGAAGCAATGTAGTATGTAATGTGGAAAACATCAGATAGAGTACCTATTCTTGATTGAAGCAGTCATGGCCATGAAAGCCTCTTCAACATTAGTGGCATCCTTAGCACTTGTTTCCAAGAAAGGGATCCCAATTTCATCTGCAAAAGCCTTTAAAAAGAAAACAACTAATGAGTGATGAAAATGCGAAACTTTTTCGATACCTAAAACTATATAAATTTTGCAACAAGTATGTGCAATCGGATTTACTTTAGCAGTCTCATAGGACACAACTTTGTTTGCTGTTAGGTCACACTTGTTCCCAACTAAAAGTTTGTTTACATTCTCGCTGGCATAGCGGTCGATTTCACTTAGCCATTGCTTGACATTGTTGAAACTCTCTTGGTCCGTCACATCATAAACAACCTGCCAAGAATGCAAGCAGCATGAGTTTAATCCTGAATAAAGAAAATTAAGGGAGAAAAAAAAACACAGATAAAAAGCAAGATATTGCCGTACTATGATACCGTGTGCCCCACGATAGTAGCTGCTAGTAATTGTCCTAAAGCGTTCTTGGCCTGCAGTGTCCCACTGCATATCCAGAGACGAGCATGAAATGGCAATCAGCAATCAACAATGATCGAAAGAAAAGATACAGTCATGCAGCTTTTCACGTGTATAAATCATATAATAAATTCTATAGAAAAGAAACAAAAAGAAGTCAACTTCGAAACAAAGAATTTCGTAATTAGAATTGACTAGAACAGGGAGAATGAACAACACCCGGTTAAAGTAGACCAAACTATGCGCATACAAGATTCCAAATAGGTAACTTCAGAGAATCAAACCCCAGTTAACAAAAGTAAAGATAGTCAGCTAATTTAAAGACTTACAATTTGGAGTTTGATGGTTTTCCCATCCTGTTCCACGGTACGGATTTTCTGCATTTTCAGAACACAAATCAGAATTAATTTACTGTTAACATGTTTCGAATAAACAAACCAACAGTATAAAAGTATTGAGAAAACACTTACAAAGTCAACACCAATGGTACTGATGTAACTCTCCAGATATGAATCATCCTGGTTCCCAAAAAAATTTGGAAGCATTAAACTTTGGCGAAAAGGAAAGAAAAAAGAGAAAACAAATCACGAAGCAAAGATCCGAAAGATTAAAATCAAAGAGGGGCCAAGAACTTACAGCAAACCTCAAAAGTAGACATGATTTCCCAACACCAGAATCTCCAATAAGCAAAAGCTTAAACAGATAATCACTGTCATCAAAACAAACAAACTAAATTCAGAACATATATACAAAAAAAAAAAAAAAAAAGAGGATAAAAAAACAGATCAAAATCTCAACTTATGAACATACATCAGTTGAAAGCTCATAAAGCAATCAAGCTCCTTGTTATGAATTATGACTTTAGAATATCAAGAATCAATCAATATTCACTTGATTATTTCCATCTTTACGCCTAAATTTCTTTGAAATATCTTAGAAGTCTCCATAAACTAACTTAAGAAATTAATTGGAGAAAATCGCAAATTTTAGCCACAATAATTATTCCTTAACCAACTTCTAGTGCTAGAAAATCACAAACAGATCTGAAACAGAAATCAATCGGATCCGATTCACAAAGCAAATGTATAATCAAGATAACGAAAGAAACAAAGAAATTTAAGGGAAAACAAGCAGATCCATCGGAAAAATAAATTAAAAACGATAAAGTTAACATGAATTCAGAAGTAAATTAAAAAATTAAAGGTTTTTTTCCTAATATTTGAAGAGAGAAAAATAGGAGCATACTATTCGGGATTCATGATGGAGATGAGTTATAGAATGAACCGAATTACGAGCTGTCGGCGGAGATGACGGATGTAACGAGAAATTGGGCGTTACGGTGAGATTTACCGGTGTTTGAGATCGCCACCGGAGGGAGGGAGATTTCGTTACCGTGGGATGGAAGGAAAATTCGAAGAAGCAAAGGGTATGTGCTTTCTATCGCTGTTGTAGATAAATAAAGAGCCACAATGGTTGAAATTTTAATTTTTTATTAATTATTGATTTGGATTAAATTTAAAATTTGAGGGCTATTGGAGGGGTGACGTAGCAATGGGAATCAAAGGAATGCCACGTGTTGTGCATTCGTGTATTGTTAAATTACAATTTTGGGCGTTTTTTGCTTTTTTTTTTTTTTCGATTTTTTCTGGAAAATATTCAATTCTATAATTATTTAAAACTTTATATTCGAGTTATTTTCTTAGTTATAACCTTTACTAATATAAGTCATAAATTAAGTAACGTCAATTTATTTAATAAAATTATTATTTTATTAATATTTAATAATTTATATTAATAAATATAATTTTAAAAATATAATTATTTTTAATAATTTTAAATAAAATAATTTCAAAATAATTAATAATAAAATTTTTAAAAAAATCCACATAAAAAAATTACTTTTACTTTTTTTCTAAAAAACTATCACATTTTATACAAAACTTACTAGCTTACTTTGTGAGTATCCCAAGTTCGAATGTTAATAATAATCATAATTATCCAAATAACAATAACAATAATCACGGGATGAGTATTGATTTTTATTTTAATAATTAAAATTTAATTTTCGACAATTTTAGCAAATGTTCTTTTGATAGAGAGTTCTTCAATGATTATTTAATGGAATTCCTTTTATCAAATTATAAATAAAGTTTGTAAATGTCTTAATTTATGTTCATGATCGATTTAGTTTGTTATAATTGTATTTTAGTTTGAAATTCAAATGTGGATATGGTAATAATTAGAAGAAAGGCAAAAGATAGGGTTAATCTATGACATAGTTTATTTTGGTTAAGAATTATTCAGTCCGATTAATGGATAAAAAAATAAAGTACATGTATTAAAATTAAATTTAAATTTAAGGATATTAATTTATCCATATACTTGTCCTGAGATTTTGAGATCCTATGTTCAAGTCTTATCATATGTAAGCTTAGTCCAATTTTATATTTAACTTATCCAGTTATATTATAATTAATTTATTTATTTAATTATACCTAACTTATTTTGGAATATTTAATTTGTCCTTTCATATATATATATTTGAAGAAAACAGAAGGCCAGACGTTTCCTTGTTGCTTCATTTACGTATTTGTATTCTCTTGCAAGAAGCAACCATTCAACAAGTGCAGTTGCGCGGATGCTACCTGGATGCCAGGCTGCTTGCGGGCACCATTGTCCAATGCCAATGACCAAAAAGCAAATGCAAGAATGGGACAAACATGTGGCATTTGATTTTCCCTTTCGATTTAACCATTTTTTTTTCTTTGTTCACGTTCGCGATGGCTTTGACCATGAGGTCAAACATGGTGGCTTTAGCAGGTTCCTCAACTTGCATTTGTCTTTTAATTTTTTTTTTTGGTTGATGAATGAGGGACCCGCTCATAGTTTCTAGAGCATGTTGGATGGAAGGCACTGAATGAAATTTAGTACTCATTTTTTAATGTTTTATTGATCAACCAAAGCATAAGATTGTTTAAAGTTATTTTTGATTTTTTTCCCATGAATTTTCATTAGATTTACTGTGTTTCAGTTGCGGACATTAGGTAGATACTTAGAATTTGGGAAAAATCCAAGCAGGAAAAATCAAAATTATGTTTAAATGCTGTGCTTATTATAATATTGTAAAAATTAAAAGATCAAATTCTTCAATTAAAATATGCTTTTTATTATAATACGAAAATAATAAAAATTACATATGTTTAAATTTAAATTTTAAATTTATTAAAAATAAATAATATATATTAAAGATAATTGTATTAATCAATTATATTTAATGCGTTGAAGATTTGATCGAAAACTCAAAAGAGTCTTTGGTCCACGAAGTGACTTGCTTCAATTCTTTAGATGAAGGAATTTAATTCCGCAAAGCAGCAGGCGTTTCATGCAATGGTCTTCTTAACTCTCTCTTTGATGGGATCATATAATCTGCTGCATATTGTCCTTTTTGTAGAATATGTTGATTATGTGCTTTTCTTCCCTGAACTCGATTTGGTTGTTCTAGGGAGTTATTTATTTCTGAAAAATAAGTGAATATATTATTTATAATTATTGAAATACAATTAATTAATTACATTTTTAAATTGTATAGTACTCACAAAAATATTATGTAAAATGTATAATTTTATATGATGAATTTTTACATAATTTTATATTGTGATTGAATAATTATAGAATTATAAAAAAAAAAAAAAAATGCAGGTAAAATGCTCTCCGATAATGCACTTCTTTTCAAAGCTACAAGGAGATTAGAAATAAGTAAATTAAACGTTGCTCGTGTTAGTAAAGAAGGCTCTCTAAGTTTGCATGACGCCCCGAGAGCACCCTGCAAGAATGCAGGTCCAGGTTTAATTCATCTGCTAATTTTCTTGTCAGAATCACCGCATCGATCGTCGACCGGAATTTTGCCTGCTGATGCAGAAGGCTTAGACCTCGCCATAGCCAACTGTCAACCTGAGAAAGTGGGGGAGGGGGGGGGTTACTTATCTTCTCGTCAGGGGTGAGATCAATCAATTTAAGTAGCTCCTTAGACCAGTTCTTGACTAGTTCTCTTGCTTGCTTCTTCAGCAAAATTGGATCACTGGTTTGGACCAGCAACAAGCTATGCTCTGAATCGTTATAAGGATTTGAAATAACTTTGGTGGAAGGTGTTATATTGTAATTCACTATTTCGTTGATATGACTGAATTCTACTATATATATATATATAAAACCTGCAGAGAAGCTGCTATATCAGATAAACCGGTAAACTTCTTAAGGAAGATAGCTAGTAGGCAAACCCTCTTCCATCTATATGTAATTAACTCTTGGGGCAAATGGCTGCTCCTTGAGATAGAATCCTAGCCCACAGAGCTCAAAATGCCCTGCATACTTCGGCTCAGTGAAACCTATCCATTTGGTTATTGGTGACCGAATTCCATTACATCCATTAACTGTCTGTTGAAATATTTTTATTGAGGGTTAAATACGTATATAGCCTTATATTATACGGCTTTTTTCAATTAACTACCTAAAAAAATTTTGGCCGAAATAAGGTCATGCACTATAATTAAGTTAAAACATAAGTATTCTGCACTGATACTGTTAAATAAATACTGAGTTGATATATAATATTTAATGAGGTTGTGACAAGTGACAAATGCATGTTATTATTTTTAAAATATAGTGAGTCACAATGAGATTAGATATTAAATACCACATCAATATTTATTTGATGGTATTAATACGAAATACTTATGTATTTGATAGAATAATAATATAATTATCTATTTAGATCAAAATTTCTTTTAAGATACTTAATTGAAAAAAATCATATAATATAAGAACGATTTGTTGTAATTAATGCTTTCAATAACTGCATCGATTAGCATCCAGATGGCATCTAGTTTAGACCTAGACCAAGGACTTTAGAGTTCAATCTGGTCAATAATTGAAATGCTACCATTTCGTTGTCTGGTGATCCGCCGTGAGCCGACATCATCAGGCCATTGGAAGTTAATTTATGACAACATAGGACTTTGATATGATCATGCACAAGTCACAACTGAATCAGTTGATTATACATGGTACCTTATAATTTGTTCAACTGATTTGGTCTGAATTGATACGGCTGAATTTATTTGGGTTTTGTTTGTGTAAGGAGGGGAAAAAAAAAACCCAAAAATGGAGAAAGACACTTGCCATGTGCCAATTGGACCAAAATTTAAGCAACCAGTAATAATCAACTGCTTATCAATGGAGCTTTGGGAAAGCTAGCTCCTCCAACTGCTTGTGTTTCAGTGGGGTCTTTAATAGGAAAATTTTGGAATTAGATTTTGTCTGATTACCAAATCTCGTACAGAATAAGACATGTTTCTTTCTTCTCTGAATTATTATCGGACATTTGGTATACCAGTAAACCAGCTTCAAAACTTCAGTTGTCAAAGCCAAAATCTTAAGAAAATAAAGAGAATACGAAAAGAAAAAAGTGAAAAAACCTCTGCTTCTAATTCATCGTACAAGTAAATGACATGTTCAAACTGCAATCTCAAAAAAATCAAGAAAATTGAAAACTGATTTAAATCACAATATTTAATTTAATTTTTATTGAATTTTTTATTAAATTTGATTTGAATAATAATTAATTATATTTGACTCAGTTTAATTTTTAATTCATAAATTAAAAAATCATAATTAGTTGAATAAAAATAAATGTTATTTTTATTTAATTTTTAACTTTTAAAACATAAAAATATGTTAATTTTAAATTAGTAAAAAATTTTGAAAAGAATTATAGAAAATGATAATTTTTTAATTAAAAAATTATCCAAATTCGTGGAATTGGAATTCGGTTAGATTTGATTATGTTTTGTACCATATTAAATTCAATTTTTAAACAACCAAAATACTACTTATTAACTGTAATTATTTTTCAAAACCTAATCGAACAATTATCACTTCTAAATGCCATTGAAATCAAATATTAATATTTGAATTTTAAAACTGTTAAATAAACCAACTAAGTTTCGTGTTCAAAATGTTTGATTTCTTCGAGCAGACAGAGAGGTTTTAAGCTGGACCTGTTTCCCTATAAATACTACCACAATTAAGAAGATGTATAACCCGTTCCGTTTACAAGCTTCCCAATATGGCAAGTCACAACAACAGCTTTGTCCCTAAAGTATCCTTCGAAGCTATTCAGACCGTGGCCTCGACGAAGATAACTGAACCACGGCGGACACGACAAGTGTTGGCCGGGGAGCTCGTTGCTCCAGGGATTTTCCAGAGTTGCTTGAACATGGTCCAATACTACAGAAACGAAAACGAGGAGGATGCTGGCTGGCGGGTTGCTGGGTGGATTAAAGAGTCACTTGGGAGAGCCATGTCGGACCAACCTTTGATGGGCGGACGTCTTCGAAAAGGGGAGAGAAATGAAGGAGAAATGGAGATCGTGTCCAATGATTGCGGCATTAGACTCATCGAGGCAACAATTCAGATGAATCTGTCGGAATTTCTCGGTTCGAAGCAAAGGGATGAGGCTGAAGCCCAGCTTGTTTTCTGGAAGGATATTGATGAACAAAATCCACAGTTCTCCCCACTGTTTTATGTTCAGGTATCGGTTTAAGCTTTTGGAATTGTTGATTATCTAATTTAATATGGTATTAAAGAGTTCTCGAGTTCGAATGCTGATAATTGCTTGCATTATTAGACTTTTTTCGGATAAATTTAAACTTTTGGGACGATCTTACGATTTAATGATGTTTAACAGGTGACCTATTTTCGGTGTGGAGGATTCTCAATTGGAATTAGCTGCACCATTCTTCTGGCAGACATTTTGTTAAGGACAGAGTTCCTCAAGACATGGGCAAATATTTACAACAACGTTATCAACAACAAGAATAATGAACGAAATCGACCCGTGTTCTACCTCCCGAGTCTCAGGAACGCCACCAGCCCCTCCCCTAACATAACCAGCTCAAATTCAAGCAAAAACTCCGTCAAAACCATGATCTTCAAGATCAATGCTGAAAGCGAAAGTCTGGGGATTGAATGGTGCAGGAAAGTTGCGTTAGCCTGTCTCAAGGATGCCGAGAACGATCTTGGAAGCGAAATGGGTGCCGAGTTTTGCTTGCTTGTGAATGAATCGTTTGAGGTCATCAAGGTCGAAACCTGCTCGAAACATGGGAAGTTAAAGCCACCGCTGAAGCTTAACAAGGAGATCACTGTTGCAAAATGGGATGATTTTGGGGTTCATGAAGTTAGTTTCCGAGGAGGGGATCAACCTGTTCATGTTTCCCAATGGTGTAAATCGATTCTGTGTGGGGCTGCCATTATAATACCTTCGCTCGACGATATATTCACAGTGAATATCATTGTCGCAATTCCTAATGAGAAGTTCTGAGATAGATTTGCAGTGGCTAAGAGTTTCAGTTCACCCCCTTTGCTTCGTACTTGCTGTACCTTAAAAAATGGAACTTCTTCAGTGAAATTACCTTGGTTTTACCTTTTCAGTACCAACTTAGCAATTTCCTATATAAAAAGATATGGTTTTCATTTTTCTTTGCTTTTAAACCAAATAAGAAAGACTAAAACCTAGGATTTATATGAAGATTAAAAAGAGAAAGATTGAGCCGCTTTTTTTTGGTTTGATTGAGTTAACATATCTAGGAAAATCAACTCCAATGAGAGATTGATAAATTAAACTAATGTTAAATATTGATATCTATGTGAATATATTTAAAAATTAGAGTAATTGATCACTGTATTACTCGAATTCAAACATAAATATGGAATACGAATATATATCTAACATAAATATATTTAATTTTTTATATATTTTAAAGATCATAATCTTATATTGATGTTTTATAAAAATAAAAAATTTGAGTAAAATAGACTGATGATGAGCTGCAATGATTGACGCCAACATTTTGCAAATACATTATCCGAGTCTGTCAACTCAGACTATTATTTTTGGCAATTCTATCTCTAGTATATGTTCTAAAACCCCCTTAATTTTTATAGCTCCTTGACACCATGGCCAATTATCACCTTTGACTGTTTAGAAGTGGTTGGGATCCTGTGGCTGCAAAGCAAAAGGTAGAGATCAGACAAGTCCAAAATGATAACATGATGTTTGAAAAGGATCTTCATACATGCAATAAGCAATAATGTGACTTGATTGAAGCAATGATAGGACCTCCAACATGAAAAGTAATCGATTTTGAACCTATAAAAAAAAAACAGATAATAAAATTTAAAATTTAAGTTTATTGAATATCATTTTTTTAAAATAGTATGA
>JBBYHL010000004.1:1738846-1760790 GCA_038381835.1 Adansonia madagascariensis
TTGGAAAAAAGGTGATGTTGAGATGAGTATAGGCATGGAAATTGAAAGCATGTGACAGCCCCTGTTTCATGGAAATGACTTAGAAAGATTAATACCCACCAAGAAAAAAAAAGGCACTACTCATCAAGAAACCTACAAAGCTTAATGGCTCAACAGAGTCTTGCTCTTGCACCACCAAAAATCAGGGAAAAAAAAAAAAAAGAAAAAAGAGATGGAATATCTTTGTCATAATGAGATTTGCCTTTAAACCTCATTTACAATTTTCATTCTTTGAAGGGCTCCAGCTGACTGTCTAACCAATCTGGCTTTGATTCAAAGATAAATAAAGAATAAGGACGTGTTTGATTGTCTCATGACTTTCATTTTGCTTCTTTCATTTTCCATCTATCTTCTCACATAAAATTACCTCATGTTTTTGCTTTTCTTCCTTTGATGTGGCAATGTTAATGTATTCAAGGAGTGGATTCATGCTAAGGCTTCCAAACGAACCCCAAATCATGACCTAAGAAAAAAAAGCACTGCCTGTTCAGATTGATTAAGGACAGATTATACCATTGGAAATTCACAAATTTCAAACTGGGTTTTCTGAAAGGTTTCTAAGAATAATATTTTGCATTAACATTTAGTCACCAGAAATTAATCTTATAAATCAAATTTTATTGCGCATCATATAAGAGTTAACACATTGATTGGCAAATATAAGATGACATGTGAAGAAAGGCAGTGATAAAATAATTTACATTGTGTTTGGTAGGAAAAAAAAAAATTAAGAGAGAGGAAAAAATCTTTCCTTCCTTTTTTTTTTTTTTCTTTAATTTGGTAGGAAAGTAATAGGAAGAGAAAAGAGATACATGAGTAGATTAGCACATTTCAAAATTCAATCTTTTTTAAAGCATGCTCATTTCAAATATATTTATAATTTTATTTATAACTTTTAACCCTAGTCTCTTTCTTTTTTTTTTCTTCAATGAAAGAAAATGGTTTCCTTTCTCTCCATTTTTCTCAATCTTTTTCCTCTCCTTCCTCCTTTATTTTCATTTTTCTTCGTTCCTACCAAATATAATAATATCTGACTAAATATAATAATTGACAATTTTATTCATAATTCTCAAATACATTAAGTGAAGATATTATTATATACAAATATAATATAGAATCAATGGGCAATGCTTGTTTACAATTTTGCATCCGTTATTCTATGTCCACTCCAATTTTTATCGTTTTTTATGTTAAAACATTTTTTTTTAATCAAAGGGCAGTGAGTTCCAAATGTAAGCTTTAATTTTTGTGCTTTATTCTCATCAAAATTCTTAATAATAACCCATTTAATATCCTAATAACATGATTGAGAGTGTAATAATATCAAAAGAAAAAAAACAAAATAACAACGTAAGCCATTGTCGTATCAATTTGTCAAGATGTTCTATTTGTTTATTTTGGTAAGGCAAAGGCATACTGACTAAGGTGTTAAAAGTGATTATAAAGCTGGCAATTTCATCTCCAAACATGGATTAGTGATCTTCAATTTAGGCTTTGCTCATCTTACCCAAAAAAAAATACTTATCCCTTGAACAAGCTCTTTCTTGCAGGTTACAAAGTTTGAAGTTTGAATTGGCCAAAAAAAAATTCTAAGTGAATTAAAATCTAATTTAATTAATTTATGTAATTAATTAATATTTAACAGATTTAAAATTTAAATTTTAAATTCGTTGCTTTTGGGCCGTCAAGCCAAGAAAAAAATGAGAAATTTTGCTTCTGGGAATTGTAAAGATTGGATGTTTACCATAATATGGGCTTAGCCCATGACCTTGTCCAAAGAGGTGTTGATTTCACCTACTTAGAAGTGGGCTTAACCCTTGCTTATCATTTTTCACGTTATTTTTATCGCTAAAGAAGAGAATATAAGATATTAGATCAGGATGTTTAGTAGTAATTTAGTAAATTAATGTGAAAATTACCTTAAATTTTCGAAAATGATTAGATCGCTATAAAATTGATATAAATCTCATTGAAAAATGTAAAAGATTTTATACTCTACCATAGTGATCTTTAAAATCATTTTAGGACAAATTTACTCTCGAAGTCATTCTCCTCAAAATATATTTATCTTTACAATTCTAGTTTTAATTGCATATTCGTACAAGACAACTTATTTAAATGTCTCAACAACTTTAAATCATACTCGTTAGAACTCTTATATATTTATAAAATAATGAATTTTTATTTGGTAAATTGCATATTCAATAAAAATTATTGCTTTCTTTTAAATAAATTTATTATTAATAATATATTTTATTTTGAATATTTTATATTTAGTGATTTTTAAGCAATACAGCCTCTAGTAATTTAATGTCATTGATGATTTATATAATTACACTAAACAAAATAATGTAAGACCACTGAAGATAAAATCATCTTAGTAATCTTATGATTATGATAATTAAATCACAACGATGATCGTTATATAATGATATCAAAAGCCACCTTAAGATTGTCACTAAGGAAATGCTTCTTTTTTTAAAAAAAATAAATTAATAACTATCACATTAACTATTAAAAAGTGCATAAAAAAACTATTTAACAAAAAACCCAAAAATTAATGTAAAAGATGGTAAAGAATTCTAAAAGAAAAAAAAACAATATTCTTATTTTTTTAAAATCAAACCATTTAACAAATATAAAACAATATTAAATGCGTCCAAAGTAGTCAATGGGTAAAAGCAGCCTCATTATTGAGCTCTTTCTTCAAATGTTTACGCTGCCCACTAAGTGAACAGTAAATATACTTATAATTAAAGTTAAAAAATATTTTTTTAATTTCATAAGTAAAATTAAAAAATTATCATGTATTTTTATTATATAGTTATAAAAAATTAAAAATAAATAAATAAAAGATATAATAATTTTTTAATTTATTTATAAAATTAAAAAAATTTACCGTACCGAATAATTAAAAAAAAAAAATTCATCAATGTGTGTAACTACATTATTGCAAGTTGGCAAAACTGCAATCATGAATCAACCACGTACTTTGTCCCACATGATTGACTTGGTATACCTTTTGTTGACTTCGTAGTAGTAAGTTTTGGTTCCTTCTCAGAATTCCGCAGCGGCTTTAAAAAGTAAGCTAATCAATTTGCAAATTATTAAGAGACCGACTTCTAAAAAGTTCTCCTCAAAAGTTTGGCACTTTTGATAATTGATTGTCATATTCGAGAATTTTATTATTATTATTATTATTATTATTATTATTTAAATATTAAATTATTTTATATTTATAAATTTATTTAAATTAAAAATATTTTAATTAAATAAACAATAATTCAAATAAAAGAAATCAACTCTAAATCTAGCATATAATATTTAACATCCAATTTAATATAATTCGAATTGGATCTTTGAATCAAATAAATAATTTAATTTTCATTTTTAAATCTAACAATTCATATATTTATTTATGTTTTGGTATAACATATTATGTTAAAATATTTTATATTTATATAAATTTTTATACATTAATAATTCATAACGATTATATATTTATATTGTGATTGTGTTATTTTTTAATATCTTATCATATTTTATATTATATTTTTTTGTATTGTGCTTAATATTACTTTATATATTCTTAATCTACTCATAATCTCTAACTCTTATCTAATTAAACCATTTAAAAAATATATTACACGTTTAAATTATCTCAAATTCATAATTTTTAAAAATCTATCAACAATAATATCATGCAAACCTTTATATATATATATATATATATATATATATGTACTTTTATTACGTCTGCTGAGGTTTATTGGTATGATTGTAGGTAGGTTACACTTGCTAAATAAACCGCACGTTATACATATCAAGACAATGATGAGTATGAGATACATTTGTTCTTTCAAGAACGAAAAATACTAATAGTACTTATAAAAGTTTTTTTTTTCCCCTTCTTGTATTTCTCCATAAAATTCTATCACATATTTAATAAATATACATATGGGAAGAAAAATAATGACTCAATGTTTCTTTTAGTATATTTTTATTTCTCCATAAAAAGAATCATTTTATTGCCCATAGTATATATATTCATATATATATATATATATATATATATATATATGAATACTTAGGAAAAGGAAAACGTAAAATGTGCAACCATATAACATAAAATGTAGGAAATACTACTTGCTATAGTGAATCGCCGAGTCAATTTAAAGTAATTGGTTTTATATTGATGAGATCGATTTTGTTGTGGTTTTGACACGAATGATATTGATATTTTTTAATGCATCGTTTTAGATTTATTACTATTTTTTAATTTTTTTAATTTATATAGCATATTTTGAAGTTATTTAATAAAATATATATCGTATGTACGTTCAAATATATCTCCATTATACAAATATATATGTTCATAAGTAAATATAAATTTTAAAATTATAACATTTAATATCTAAAATTTTAAAATATTTAATAAAAAATAAATCTAATTTCTTAAAAAATATAATAAATTATCAATAATTAATTTAATAACTTAATTTAATAAATGTTAAATCTGTAAATAATTTATGTACTATAACGAAAATGTAAATTTAGTCCCTTTACTTTAATTTGAAACATTTGATTCCTTCTACTATAGGTGTTGTCAATATTAGTCCAATGAAAAACGCTTTCAATTTTCTTCATTAAATATAATGATGTGCACTTCGTTTTGTTGACATGACAGCTTAAATTAATTAAAAAAATAATTTAATGTCTATATATATATTTACCAAACCAAAAAAAAAATAACAAATACAAAAAGGATTAAAAAAATTTATAAACCTTAACTCAAAATTTTCTAATCTCTCTCCATTCTAATTTCTCACAAAAACCAAAATCAAATCTTAACTCAAAATTCGTAATCTCTCTCCATTCTAATATCTTAAATATTATGAACCCTAATTCAAAATCCCTAAACTCTCTCTATTTTAATTTCTCAAAAATTACAAATCCTAACTCAAAACTCTAATCCCTCTCCATTGTAATTTCTCCCCAAATCCAAAGCCAAATCCCTTCAAAAAAACAAAACTAAAATAAACTTACCCATTCTGAAATTTACTCAAAATCCCTTCAATTTTGATCTGGGTATCGTCACCCTAGACCTCCAAACACTATTTTTATCAGTCAAAGCTGACGACGCTATTGTTTTACACCAAGATTCTTGCAAGATATAGTTTTTCCGAAAGAATTGTTTTTCAGATAAGATTTAGCTTAAGGTTCATTTTAGGGTTTAAGGTTGCTGAAGAATGATTTGGGGATTTTGTTTTGTTTTGCCCAAAAAAGATTTGGGGTTTTTGTAATGAGGAGTTTAGGATTTTTGGTTCCAAACCCTATTTTCACACCAAATTCAAACTAATTTTTTAAAATATATGGAAATGACGTAGCATTTTAATAGATTAATTTTAAATGCTACATAATAAAAAAAAATCCATCATGTATAGTGAATTTAATTAACAGAGGAGAGCAAATATGTTTTTAATTAGACTAACATTAATTAACCCATGTAGTAGAGGGTATAAATTTTTTCAAATAAAGTGAAGGGAATAAATATGCATTTTTGCCAGAGTACAAAGACTATTTATATGATTTGACTTTTAATAAATATATTTTTACTTTTAAATATAATTATGAAAAAAAATAAAATGACAAAGAAAAAATAAAAATTAATTTAAAAAAATTAAATAAGTGAAAACGTTATTTAAAAATTTTTTAAAAAAATCTTAACACTAACTGATAAAAGCTAATAATAACTAGCATAGATCAATGTAAACTTGCACAACCAATACAAAAACTGATATAATATTAATATAATTTAGTTTTATCTTAAAACCAATGTGTACAAACTGATACAATCAAGACCAATATATCAGCAACTACAGGGAATCAGTTAAAGTAGCATTTCAACCCAAAAAAAGACACGTGATAGAAAAAACGAAAAGGACTTTATTGGGCTAACCGCTAAGCCTAAAAATGTTTTGCTTTTCGGTTACCACACGCGAAAATTGCGTTTTTATAAGAACAGATATTTTTCAAAATCCAATCACTTTATGCAAAAATCAATTTTTTTTTTTTTTTGTTTTTTTTGGTTGGATAGCTTTGGATTCCAATTTCCTACCATGATAAACTTCATATCAATTTCCCCTTTTCTTTTTTTTTTATTTGTTAATAAACTCCTCCCTTATTTCACATTTATTTATTAATAAATTATACATGAAACGTTCAATAGAGTGTAAATTATTTTAATTTTAATTTTTTCTTTTAATGAAAAAAAAACTCAAAAGCATAATATGTGAAAAATTATTTTTTTAATTTGAAAACCTTTTCTGAGATTTTTTTTTTCTCTTCTATTAAATACATTTTCTTGTTAATTTTGCAATAAACTACTAAAATTTAAAAGATAAAAGGACGGTAATGAATTCGGATTTTCGGATGTGTGGTCAATGAGAAGTACCCACCCTTCAAAACGTGGAAGTTTAAGAGTTGCTTAATGATTATCCGGTACGCCCAATGGAATCCAGACACGAGACCTAATAAACCAATAATAACCTGACACGTGGAATCTAAAGTAGCTTCGCCCCACCAACTCTTCGCCGGCAGGAGCCGTGGCAGTATTTGATCATCCTATTCATCAGCATGCTGACGCACATTATCCGGACATCCAACGGTTCAGAACTCCCCTCGAGAGCGACGTATACTCATCGGACGCTGGAGAATTGTTTCCCTTTTTAATTATATTTGTATGGTCCCCTCGCCCGCTCTTCGTTTGGTCAGAAAGATTAATACAAATAGATGAAATTGACAATTTTGTCACTCAACAATAGGATTACAAAATAATATATATATATATATATATAAAGTTTAATTATTAAATTAAAAAAATTCATCATTGGAGTTCACATTTTATTGTCTTTGTATTTTTCGTTGCTTACAAACGGACTTACATTATTTTTGCTTTAATTACCAAAAATGTTTGACTAAAATCCGAAAAGGTAAGTTTCTTTGTCCACTCAATAATTACCACTTCTTTATTAAATTCAATGTATCATTAGGCATAGCATATCTTTTATTAATTGATTCATTTTGTAATCTAGAGATATTTTATAAAGAATTTGATATCTTATTTTTAAATACGATTATAGACCCTCAAATTTTCATAACAATACAATTAAGTCCATAATCTTTTTATTGTTTGTAAATAAAACTATAGTTTTTTTAATAAAATTTTTAAAATCAATAAAAAAAAGGTTAATTGAAATACAAAAATTAATATTTGTTATTTACACATTTGGCAAATCATAATTAATCTTTCATTATTCTAATTAAAGTTTTTTTTATATAATAATTCAAGTTACAAAACAACTTAAAAGTTGTTTTGATTGGACCTTTTTAATTTATTTTATTTCATTATTTACCTTATCTCTCATTCGTGATGAATCATTGGTATATATATGAAATAAAAAATTTGATAAATATGAATTTAGTCGACAGATATCTATAAAAACATGTTAATTATAATTAATATATTATTTTAAAAAGAATTTTTATATTTAATATATAATTTTTATCACATTCAAAAAATATTACCTAAAAATTTAATTTTAATATCATTTTAATTCAGCATCAACTATCATTAGATCGCAGATATTGATTGACAATTTATATATATATTATAATATATACTATTGTATTTGAACCCTAACTTAGCAATCCCTATTGTTATTGTTAGGGGGATAATATCTGTCAAATTTTGATTCTCTTTTACAGACCTGCGGACCTTACATACTTAATTCCTCGATTCATTAACATGTAAGAGAAGGCGATCCACAAGAGAGTCCGTTCATCTAACACTTACCCTCTGTCGGCTTCAATCAACTATCTATGTAGATTGAGAACGTGATTTTTAATTAATATTTTATTATTATATATTTACAATTCTTAATTATTTGACTTTCGATTTTTTATTTTTAGATACCACAATTATTTTTTTATATAGTATTATAATTATAATGTAACTGTTAAAAAAAAAAAATAATTGAGCACGTGCGAGATAATGTTGTGAAGAAAAATAAAAATAGGAGATCATATTTGACTTGATTTGTTACGAATTTCAGACATTTTATTCCTAAAAAATAAAAAATCTGTAACGAAATCGAGAAAATTTTGAAATTCCAACTAAGGTTTATATTAGAGCTCTGCATAAAGAAAGGTGGAAAAAGAAATAAATAAATAAAAGTGAGAATAAATAGGAAGTTAATGTGAATAGTGAGAGTTTTTTCTTAATTAAGGATAATTTCGAAAAACAAAATTAATAAAAATATTTAATTTTTTATATTAAATAACATTATGTTTATTAAACTTGAATTAAAATTTTATTTTGTTAATTTTTAATTGAGTTAACGTGGTTTTTTTACACCAATTTTAATGAAGAGCATGTATTATATATACAACAACAACATTAAGGGATAGGGAAGCCAAAAAGGAAAAGATCATTCAGAGCTTTCGTATTTTAACAATAACTTGTAAAAATATAAAAACTGAAAAAAAATAATAAAATAAAATTTTATAATTCAAATATTTTTAAAAAATTTAAAAAATAATAATATTATATAAATTTTAAAATATTAATATATTTATAATATATTTATAATATTTTAATTATTTATATATTATATTAATATTATCGGATCTAACTCGCATCGAACCAAAGGAGGCACTGACAGGCACCCACCAGTCTCCATCTCTGATTCCGTCTCTCTTTTTTTTTTTTTTTTTTTTTTTGTGTGAAAATATTGTTTTTACTATTTTTTTCCCTTCTATTTAAACATCAACTAGACAAATTAGTAGTCTCTCTTTCTCCTCTGGTTTTTATTTATTTCTATTATTCTCGGAGAAGCTGAAAATGGCGGAATCGGTGGAGTTGCCAGGTCGTTTAGCAATTCTTCCATTCAGAAACAAAGTTTTATTGCCTGGTGCCTTCATTCGAATTCGCTGCACTTCACACAGCAGGTCCTTGTTTTTCAAATTTCTTGTTTGATATTTGATTAAACTTTTATTAACGAGTTATAAATTCTTCCTTCTCTTGTTTGCTTCTCTAGAAAATCACAGTCTCGGAAAACAAAATTTTATGGCTTCAAAAATTGGAATTTCGATCGTCTATCTGATTCTCTCTGTTCAAAACACGAACGAATTGAGTTTGTTTTGCGATTTGCAATATCATGTTTTATCCTGCTTGTTATTTTTTCCTCTCGTTTTTATCGTGAAACTTACCCGACTTTTGAAATTATAGAGTTTTGTAATTCGAAGTCATATTAACAGTTTATTTTGGTTCTTGGAAATTCAAGCTACTTCACTAATCCTATTTCAGTTATTCCTTTTCAACTTACCTTTGGATTTTATTTAATATTCTGTTTGTTTTTTCTGGATAATAAACAAAAAAGCTAGTAGAATCAGGCCTTTTTTTTTTTTTTTTTTGGTTTTGTGGTTCCGCGTGGAAGTTTGAATATTAGAGAATAAAGTGATTTGACTGTGCAGTGTAAAATTGGTGGAGCAAGAGTTATGGCAGCGAGAAGAGAAAGGATTAATAGGAATTCTTCCGGTTCGAGATGCTGCTGAGATGTCCTCCGTGGATTCCATGTTATCTCAAGGTTGTTGTTTGTGGACTTGTTTTGCTATCAAGAAGTCCATTTTTCATAGTCCGTGTTTGAAAGAATGTCTATAGTTTGTGAGGGCATTTTTTGAACTGTTTTTCAGGTGTAGGAAGTGAATCAGGAGAGCGAAGCTCAAAAGTTCAGGTTAGCGCATCAGATGCTCACAAGGTTGATGGGAAAAACCACCCGGAAGTTATTCATTGGCATAACAGGCACTTTTCAATCCATCATCTGCTGTTATTTTGTGCTTTCAGATTGCATCAAGACCGTATCTTTTTGGCAAATGTCAAGATTCAAAACCTCGTAATTTACTCATTTAGTCCTTGTCATGAGGTAATTCTCTACTTATGGTGCTGGATTATGTTTTTTTTTTTTTTTCTTTTTAAACTATCTCAGGGGAGTGGCAGCACGTGCTTTGCATCTGTCAAGAGGAGTGGAGAAACCAAGTGGGAGGGTCACATACATTGTCGTCCTTGAAGGTTTATGCAGATTCAATATAGAGGAGCTTAGCACACGAGGACCTTACTGCACTGCAAAGATATCTCCACTTGAGATGACTAAGGCTGGTGAGTTGGTATCGCAATCTTTCTTGTGTATGTATATTTCTGTTTCCGTTGTACATATTTTTCTTCAACAGGTCTCTCTCTCTCTCTCTCTGAATCTCTGGTTCCAGAATAAAGATTTATGTCAAATTGTTTTAGGCTACAATTAACTCTGGGTAGTTTAATGTACTATGCCCGACTATATTTTGTTTTTTCTTTATTTTAGTTGTGAGTGTCTTCAAAAACATTATGATAAAATGTTGTTTATGGTCCTACCATGCATTATTTTAAGGCTATGTCTCATCTGCACACTGAGTTTCTTCTACCTTTTGAATTGTTTAGAGATGGAGCAAGTGGAGCAAGATCCAGATTTTGTAACACTGTCTCGCCAGTTCAAAGCAACTGCCATGGAGCTAATTTCTGTTCTTGAGCAGGTAAAATATGTAAGCTGTTATTTTGACTTATTAGTAACTATGACCTATGCCATTAAGCCAATTAAGATTGTTAGTTCTCTTGTTGATTGAAAACTTTGGGTATGTTATTATGTTGTCATTCTAGTGATACTTCATGTTCCTGTGCTGCTTGTAGAAACAAAAAACCGGTGGAAGGATAAAAGTTCTTTTGGAGACGCTTCCTTTTCACAAATTGGCTGATATATTTGTTGCTAGCTTTGAGATGAGTTTTGAAGAGCAGCTCTCTATGCTGGATTCCGTTGATCCTAAAGTAAGGCTTTCAAAAGCTACTGAGTTAGTTGACAGGCATTTGCAGGTGTGTTATTTGCTGATGGTTAATATTAAGTCTATTTAATTCTTCTTCTGGACTTTATCCAGTCCTTTAATGTATTAATTGTGCAGTCAATACGTGTAGCAGAGAAGATTACACAAAAGGTTGAAGGGCAATTGTCAAAATCGCAGAAGGAATATCTTTTGCGACAGCAGGTTAGCTTTCTTACTTCTACTGCAGGTATTTATGGAGGAAGTGGAAAGTAGAGGGCTCTACAGATTTTGGTAGCTGTGAACTTATTAATAATTTATGATTTTTTGTTGTCCAGCTGTTTGTATAGCACAAGTAGAGGTGGATATAGTCCACTTGTAAATATCATTTTTTGTGGCTTCTCATGTCTAATTTTCGGAGCTGTGTTGGCTGGTGGAAAATCTTTACTTTATTGTTACTTATTTTGTAAGTTGTACTGCCTAATTATTTATCATTTGGCTACTCAAATATATTCCAGATGAGAGCCATAAAAGAGGAGCTTGGAGACAATGATGATGATGAAGATGATTTGGCTTCCCTGGAAAGAAAGATGCAGAATGCAGGGCTGCCTCCAAATGTCTGGAAGCATGCACAGAGAGAGTTGAGGTATTATTGGAGATGACAGTATAAATGGTACAATTTTGTGAGATTGCGCATATAATGTCTTTCCATGGCAAAAGATTAGTTGTTCATAAAATTCTATGCCCTGGGGATAGTAATGGAAGCTATAAGCAAATTATCTTACGGCATTTAATTTTTGGTGATGGTATCACTTGCCTTTCTTGTTTCTCTTACATTTTGAAAAAGTTATGTGGTCCAAACTTGTTAATATCCTATATATTAATTGGATGTGATGTCTAACGAAGTTTATTTGTTTATTATTTTTATTTCAGGAGGCTTAAGAAAATGCAACCGCAGCAACCTGGATATAATAGTTCACGTGTTTACTTGGAGCTTCTTGCGGATCTGCCTTGGCGGAAGGCCAGTGAAGAACAGGAATTGGATCTAAAGGCTGCAAAAGACCATCTGGACTGTGACCATTATGGTTTAGTGAAGGTCAAGCAACGGATTATTGAATATCTGGCTGTTCGCAAGGTTGACCAACTATCTATTTCTTGTTGCCTTGAAGGCTAAATCGTGTATTTTCACTTTTGAGGTTCATTTGGTTTGAATTATTTGCACTCAGCTTAAGCCAGATGCAAGAGGTCCAGTTCTGTGCTTTGTTGGCCCACCGGGTGTGGGGAAAACATCATTAGCATCGTCAATTGCTGCCGTTTTGGGTAGAAAATTTGTGCGTATATCCCTTGGTGGTGTCAAGGATGAGGCTGATATCCGAGGCCATAGGAGAACATACATTGGAAGCATGCCAGGGCGTCTTATTGATGGGTTAAAGGTAAAACGGGTTTCTTGAATTAGATTTGATTCTGGACTTTGTATTCTTCTCTATTGTGTACTTTTTTTTGGAATGTTGTGCCCCGCTTCTGGTTAAGAATATGAATACCCATTAGAGGTCTAGATTGTTTTAACAGAATGTCATTTAGCTACCTGTTTGTTCTCTTTCTTCTTTGAGAAATCCTCTTGGTTTCTCATTAAATGATTTAGTCGGTAGGGACATATTAGACTCTGTAACTTGATGAGCTGCACTACTTTTGATCGGTGTAGTCAATTTCCAGTCTTAAATATGCTTGAATTTGATTTATTCAGCTTTTATCTTCTACCATTTCATTGTGTGGCTGTGCTGCATGGTAGCTTTCTATGCTTGCTATATATACACGATTCTGTGCAGGACTGCATTAATATGTTGGGAGTGATGGTGCTTGCATCATCTATTAGTTTGAGAACCTGAAAGAGTCGCTTAGAACTAATTGAAAATTAAGTTTGTAGATTGTAATATCAAATTTATCATAGGTTGAATGATCATCTGTGGAGAATACATAGAATCTGAAGCTTGGAGAACTAAATCGCCCATAAATTAAGATTATCAACATCTTCATGGGAGCATTTATATTATAGTCAATGATTATTGGTCTTACTTTAATGATCTTTTTAACTTTTGGCTTCTAGAGAGTAGGTGTTTGCAACCCAGTCATACTTTTGGATGAGATTGACAAGACAGGTTCTGATATGCGTGGTGATCCAGCTTCAGCTCTACTGGAGGTTCTTGATCCTGAGCAGAATAAATCTTTCAATGATCAGTATCCTACTTTTCTAGGTCTAGATTGTCATGGTGAACCTTGGTTTTCAATAAACCCTCATTTAACTTTATCAATCTGTTATTAGTAAATCCTTAAAAAAATTGCATTGTTGTTTTACTAGACGGCTTTTATTTAAGATTTAATCAATTAGCATTTTTTGAACTGTATATGATATTGTTGCAGATTTTACATGTTTATTTGCATCTATTCCCTTTATGATTAACAATTCATGAATCTAAGTAGATCCCTTGTTGTTCTTTAACTGAGGTTGTATAGCTATTTGAATGTGCCATTTGACCTATCCAAGGTGATTTTTGTGGCTACTGCAAATAGGGTGCAGCCTATTCCTCCTCCGCTCTTGGACAGGATGGAAGTCATTGAGCTGCCTGGATATACAGCTGAAGAAAAGCTCAGAATAGCCATGCAACATTTGATACCAAGGGTTTTAGATCAGCATGGTTTGAGTTCTGCGTTCCTTCAAATTCCAGAGGTATTTGTCACATGTTTATCTTTTCTGCTTTTTTGAGGCTTATGCTTCCATACTTAATAGTATTGGGTGTCTTGTCACTCTTAAGTTCGTTAACATCTGTTGTCAGGGCTCCCTGATTACTGAGATGTTTTCGGAAATTTGTCAACTGGTCTTTTGCATCCCTACCACCTCTATGGTTGAATAAACGATGACGAACTAATAATATGCATAGAAGTCTATGCATTTTTTTTTTCCAAGGCTCATGTTACTGCATGATATTTAATTATTTATTGATTATTTCCATGGAAGATCTCTAAACTGTTTCAGTTTTAACATATAACAAAACCAAGCTGCACCCATTTCTTGAACTCTTCTGTTTAGAATTTAGATTGAGATGTCAGACTAAGATGCAAGATCAAAGAAGCAAATCTGATCAGAATATAAGCATTGAATTTTGCTGTATGATACATTGTATTTTATCTTTTTCTATGCAATCCAACACCTTATATTGGGGAATCTTCTCTTAATGCTCTTCTTTATTGTGGTAGGACATGGTTAAACTTGTCATTCGGAGGTACACTAGGGAAGCTGGTGTTCGTAATCTGGAAAGGAATTTGGCTGCCTTGGCTCGTGCTGCTGCAGTAAGAGTTGCTGAACAAGAACAGGCTGTCTCAGTTAGCAAAGATGTTCATAAGCTAGCTTCTCCACTTCTGGATAACAGGCTTGCTGAGGGAGCCGAGATGGAAATGGAAGTCATTCCGATGGGTGTCAATAATCATGAGATATCAAATGCATTCAGAATTGCCTCACCTTTGGTACTTGATGAGGCTATGCTGGAAAAAATATTGGGGGTAATAATTCCTCATATTAACTCTCTCTTATCAGGAGATTCACTCTTTTTTGGTCAAGCATGATGACTCACTTCTGCAAATCTTCACAATTGGCGTTCCTCATTTGGTTTCATCTTCATGTGGTTAGGCATCATCCTTTTTTTTAAAAAAAAAAAAAACTCAAATACCGGGGAGGGGCCACACTTGTCATGGTGTGAAAGTTTTTGAAAACTAAAAAGTGAGCTCAAAAGTTTTTGGTTTTGAATTTTCCCTTTCCTGCTGCTTCTAGCATAAGCTCTTCATGTATGATATGATCCAAAGACTTGATTAGGTTTATGCTTACTGTAGGCTGAGTTCATATTCTTTCTTAACATGCTCGAGGACACTTATTTACTCTCTAATGCAGCCTCCTAGGTTTGATGACCGAGAAGCTGCAGATCGCGTTGCCACTCCTGGAGTATCTGTTGGGCTTGTTTGGACCGCTTTTGGAGGAGAGGTTCAGTTTGTGGAGGCCACATCAGTGGTTGGAAATGGTGATTTGCATCTTACTGGACAACTTGGCGATGTTATTAAAGAATCAGCACAAATAGCACTGACATGGGTATCCTCTCTTAAATCACATATATTTCCTACATTTGCATGTTGTGTAAAATTCATGAACATGAATGCTGCTGCTGGTGATTTAAAAATTGCTAACCAAATTGCTGGTGATATGGGTATAATCTCTTGGATCACACATGTTCTTCAAATTGCTATCTGATCTATCAAATTTACTGATTGACGGTCTGAATTATTTAAAAGTTGTATAGAGTGCTTTCTGTCAACTTTCTTTTGATTCCATAAACAGACGTCATATGAATGCTGCTTGTTAATTTACTCATCAGTTTTGTGCTTTGTCATTAATCATGCTTTAATTGCTTGTCTGTTTGCCCTTTTTCACAATGCTTGCTAAACCAATAAATAGTAATTGAAAAATTTATATATTCTTGTGATGGTTTAATTTGAAAGGGTTATTTTTTCAGGTGAGAGCGAGAGCGGCAGATCTTAGGTTGACGGCGGCTGAGCAAACCAATCTGCTGCAGGGCAGAGATATTCATATACATTTTCCTGCTGGGGCTGTACCAAAGGATGGGCCTTCAGCTGGTGTGACTCTCGTAACAGCGTTGGTTTCACTGTTTAGTCAGAAAAGTGTAAGAGCAGATACAGCAATGACTGGAGAAATGACGCTAAGGGGTCTCGTGTTACCTGTCGGCGGTGTCAAGGATAAGGTGTGTTAATGTGTTTCTTGAGCTATTTCATACTACTTTTCTTTGTTGCTAACGAATAATATGTTCACCATAAAGTAATAATTGGCATGTCGATATGTTTGATTACATCTCATTTTTTATGTTAGACAATATTCAGTGACAAACAGCTTGATTGGAATGCTTTTGCTTCTCATCGTGTGTGTATATATATATTTTGTATATAAAATATGCAGATACTAGCAGCACATCGTTACGGTATCAAGAGAGTTATTCTGCCAGAGAGAAATTTGAAAGATTTAGTTGAAGTACCGGCTACCGTGCTTTCCAGTCTAGAGGTAAATTTTTTTTTTAAATATTATTCCCTTGATTTGAAGCAAAAGTATTATTCAGGCTGTGACATAGTGGTATAAGTTACCTATCTATATATTTTTCCTTAGGGATTTCATCAGGGAACTAGAATCTAGTTTAGACCTTGGAATAATTTTGGCGACTTTGATGGGATTTTGCATCTCGAAGACGCATAATTATGGTGGTCGAAACAATTGATTCTTTTTCAACTTTTTATAATCGAATTGGGTTAAGTGTTTACTGCATGAGACGTAAAACTGAATCAGAGTATTGTCCCTATTGTTATTTGCCAGATTCTAGTGGCAAAACGAGTGGAAGACGTGTTGGAGCATGCATTTGATGGGGGATCCCCTTGGAGACAGCACTCAAAATTATGACAAAAGCCGTCGAAGACACATGCATCTGACATTGTCTCTGGTGACCGGTGATCCGGACGGATTGTTTGGCTTGTCTAATCATCTCTACAACATAAACTTCCAATATATTTTAATTAGCAACTGCCTTTCGGCAACATGTAAATGAGGTCAGCCAAGAGAGTTTAATTAACCCTTTGCAAATGGGGACTTATGTAGGTCTGTTTTCAAGTTTCCCGTTGGAAAATGCTGATTTTCGTATGTATTTTCATTTTGCTTTCAACAAGATCTACATCCGAGGTAAGCCGTCCGATCCCTTCTAATTTATCTTTCGTTTTTTTTAATGTATAATTTATACCCACGTAAGATATTATTATTTTTAAATTAAGAAATACATTATCGATATTCTGATAGGAAATTAAGTGTAAATGTTCTCTTTGACCCCCCCCCCCAAAAAAAAAAAAAAAACGAAAGCAAAAAGATACTTAAAATACTTTGCTTTACAACCAATGGCAGCTATAACAGGGACGGTTAGAAAAATGTAAAACAAAGATATATATGTCTACGTAAAGCAAAATGGAAAAGAAAAGAAAACACCCATTCATTCAATACGACCATTCATAGTACATGATTCAGATGCTGTCTCAAACTTTTAAAAAAAAAAAAAAGAACCCTCCAGATTTAACCTTGGATGTTCGTCCAAATTGCAATCGGAGAGCTTGGATGAAATAATCTTGGATGTTCTGTCTGAAGATACTTATTCTGTCCCAAGAGTACCAGGCACCTGTTGGTCTTTGAAGCTTTGACCAGACGCAAAAATGGTGGGCTCTTATGTCCCAAGAACCAATCAGGGATTTGGGATAAAGTTATGTTGATGGTCTAGTACAGAACATCCAATTAAGGCAAGGTAATTGGAAAAATTCTACGATAACTTATGTAGGAAAGTGAAAAAAAATGGATATCCCTTTAATAAAGAATAAGAAAGAAAAACAATTTAGCCAAAAAAATTAAAAAAAAAAAAAAAAACTAAATTATTATGTTGATGCACATATGAGATCCATGTGGTGATTTTCCATCTCTTTTTGGACCAAAGCTGGGTTAGATCTAAGACCTAATCCTATCTGAAGGTCATCCCTTTTTTTTTTACCACTGGAGCCAGCATGCACCTAAATTTGAAGGAGAAAAACACCTTTGGGAATTATCATATCTTATCTCACTGAAAAATACTACTCACGGAACAATCGTCGTGAACGCGCCAAATGGTTTCGCCCAACAGGTTTGCCACAGAAAGAACTGTCAACTGAGGGAAGTAATTCTTCTCTGCCACTGGGAGTGTATTTGTGATGATAACTTCTTGAAAAAGGCCACCTGATAACCTCTCTATCGCAGGAGGACTGCCAAGAAAGGACAACAATGGGAAATGATATCTCAATGAAAACGTTGATACATATGACACTATTTATGAGCTTTTTATCTAGTTCAGCCATGAGTAAGTTAAAACCTGAAAACTGCATGCGTACAGCATGCATAAACTTCCCTCGCCCCCTCTTCATGTAAAAGTGCTGCCCCTTTAGCAATTGTTCCTAGAAAACACAGAAAACTCACTAGTAAAGATAAAAATTGAGTTTAAACAAAGCCAATGCTTAAAAAGGACCATCTTTCAAGGCAGCAAAGAAAAATCATGTGTATTTTTAAGAACAGATTTATGTTTCCGTCTTCACATTGCTTTCAACTCACCAGCAGTATCAATCATATCATCCACCATAACTGCAACTTTTCCTTTTACGTCACCAATGAGGTTCATTACCTGAACAATAACAATCACGCATGGGCTTTGAGACGTTAATAATGTAATAAGTATAGAACTAAAGCCAGAAATACAACACGCACTGAGGATTTGAAAGACTTAATGGCTGCAGACATCAGTCTGCTGCCATGGCTGAGACCTCTTGAAATCAATTATTAACTTCAGCAATTATTGAAACACTTTCATTAGTCTGAAATGTCGACTGAATATGGGAGAAGAGTGCAACATTTTTCTAACCAATTATGTCCCTATTATAGCTGCCAAATGTACTACCACATCCCTGGACAACAACATACTGTCTTAATTTCTAATAACCTTATCTCAAAAACCTTCGAATACCAATAAATATAATAGCAAAATCAATGCGAAAGAAAGATAATGGCATCAGAGTTGTGGAGAGGGCATTACCTCTGCAACATTATGTCCGTGACGCCTTTTATCCACAATGGCCAAAGGTGCATCTGATAGTTTTTTGGCAAAAGCACGTGCTCTTGCTACACCACCAACATCAGGTGAAACCACTACCAAGTCATCAGAACAAATTCTCTTGCTGGCCAGATAGTCAAGAATCACAGGCTACAGTACACAGCACAAGAAAAGACGGAAGAATTAGTAATCACTTAGTCATTGACGGTCACTAATTATAAGTTTGAAGATATTTATTACTGAATACCTGACAGTATACATGGTCCACTGGAATATCAAAGTAACCCATAGACTGCCCAGAATGAAGGTCACAAGCAAGGACACGGTTTGCACCAGCTTCTGTTATAAGATTCGCAACAAGTTTGGCTGCAATGGATTCACGACCTTGAGTCTGAAAATAAGATTATAGACACAGAGAAGATCGTTTACAATCCTATAAAGATACAGTATGATTCAAAAAGCTTCAGAAGTTCATGCCCTATTGAAATAAAAACCACCAGAAGCAAGCGCAGTGACTCAATGAACATAATTTCTCACATACTATAGAATAATTTTGTTACTGATTATGATACTAACACTAATGTTATAACACTAGGGTGCTTCAGGAGGTCAGATTTTAATCCTTTGATTTGCCCATGAGATCTCATTCATACTAGTATTTTCATCCCAGATAATCTATATGCAGCATTTGAACTTGCCTTTCTATCAGCTCTGGCATAACCAAAATATGGAATCACTGCAGTGATATTTTTGGCTGAAGCTCTCCGACAAGCATCTACCATTATGAGAAGCTCCATGAGATTCTCATTTGCAGGAGGGCATGTTGGTTGCACTAAATATACATCACATCCTCTAACACTCTCTTGCAGCTGAACATAAATTTCCCCATCAGCAAATCGCTTTATGTTGATCTTTCCCAACTCCAGTCCCATGTACCAAGCAATTTCCTGCAATAAAGTGTGAGCAAAAACAAGTTCCAAGAAATAAGAAAATAGAATTGCTCAAGTTCAGAGAGGAAGAGTAATCCTAATGCTAAGAACAAGAAAAGGCACGTGAAGCTTGATACGGTACAACCTGCTCTAAAAGGAATTTGAAAAATTGACCATTACTATGAATATAGCTCCATCTTCATATCGCAAATTGAGGGAATTGCATTCAAGCGGGCATAATAACTTCAGCTTATTCTCAGGTTTAAACTACAATGGATCATAAGAGATTATGAACAGAACTTTATCCAAATTGAGCAATATTTTCTTAATTCCAGTAAAGATTTAGTTTTGGTTCAAATGATATTTTTGTAAATCAACTTGTATCATAGTCAAAAAGTATATCTTTTTTTAGACTTGAAGTTTCAGAAACACCTTTCACACTTTCAGCCTATCACACAACAGCTGAATAACATTAAGATCTACATTTTATTAATCTTATACATTTCTATATGATTATTGAAAGTAAAACCTGTGAAAAAGAATTATATAAAACACAATACGAAAACCAAAAATGGTAATGCAATAACCTGAGAAAGTGCAGGATTGACGGTGCCGGAAAACAATTTGAGCTTGGCACCATTTCTGTTAACAGTAGTCTCCATTCGAGCAGATTCCATGAACTTGGGCAATATCCTTTCATTAAGGATTGGAATCGTTGGCTTCCCATTTCCATAATTCACTGGTTGCGTAAGGTCACATTTCTGGTATCCAAAGATTAAAAAAAAAGGGCGAGCACCCTTTTATCAGTACAACATTATCATCACTCAAGAAAAAACTGTTTATATAACCCTTTTTTGTTATTTTCCAGTTACCCAAGATTTTGCCTTTCTGTTGAAAGAAGCATGTTTTACTGGAAAATAGTTGTGAACAAATCGAAAGGAAGCCAAAATTTTCAAAGTTTACTGTTGATTTTATCATACATCCACACGTGCAGCACATTACATAAGAGTAATAATACCAATAAATATCAAATATTCAGTTTTAAAAGTGAAGAAAAATAACTGTCCAACAAATAATAATAATAATAATAACGTAACTTGAGAACCTTGAAGACATTCAGAAGAAATTTAAAATTTATCTTATATTTTTTAATAAAAAAAGTAAATATTTTCTTACAAAGCTGTTGGAAGCACAGACACGAGAGCGAGAGTCATAGAAACCAAGGCTTTTGTGGATGAGAAGAGAGCAACGAGCGAACAGAGAAGACGAAGATGACGACCTAAACGACGACGATTTACGAGGGGAAGGAATCGTCAACGCAGCCATTCCTTTCTTCTTTTGTATTGGAATTAGAGGGTTTGTATTTTTGGCGGCTTAGAAAATTTAAGCGGCGGCCAAAAGAGAGGCTCTGGCTCAGTGCGGTGGCATTCTTATCGATTGGCGACTGCCTACTGTTGTGGCTCTCCTCTTCTTTTTCCGTTCCTCCACATTTGGATTCTGGATTCTGACGCTTACTCAATTTCCGCACCTTTACTATGTAATAACTATATATATATATGTTTATATATTATACATACATCTTCATGGTAGAAAGGTCGCTCATTATATAGCAACTAGCATGTGTAGTGATCTCAACGACGTCGTTCGATAGTTAGCCCCATTCCTTTCCCACATAAAAACCTGAACGGTTCACGGACGGGTTACCTATTAAGGCTAAAAGCCCAAAAAATATTTATCGGATTTAAAAAAAAATATTATTTAAAAAATAAAATAAAATTAAAAAATTTATTTAAAAATGGGTTAGATTTTAGTTTCGGTATTCAAGGTTCAATCATTTTTTAATTATATAATATATAATATTTTATATTTTTATATATTATATAATTTATATCATATAAAAATAATTATATATCACATTATAGTATAAATATTAAAAAATATATTAAGTTATTTATATTTTAAAACTTAATAAAAATATTAAATTATTAAAAATTAAATTATCAAATATATTTTTAAAAAAAATTAAAAAAATATTATTGATAGATATAAACAGACTTAGAGTATCCACTTACAAATACGAGTTAGTCTCAACAAAATTTAATTCATATTTTAAACTGAACTAAATTTAGGTAACTACATATAGCTTAATACAATGTTTAGTCCTCACTCAATCTATGAACACTCATACATAGAAACATAAACAACTTTTTTTTCTAGGGCAAATTATATAGTATATAAATATATGTATACATAAAAATAATAAAAATTATTAAATATGTAAAATTTTAAAAATAAATATGATTCATATAGTAAATATTTCATGTTTAAATATGAATACAATATATATATATATATA
>JBBYHL010000004.1:1760890-1779869 GCA_038381835.1 Adansonia madagascariensis
ATATATATATATATATAACGCTTTGTGTTAATTTTGTTGAATCACATCGTGTATTGAACCGAAGAAGTTTATTCAGGTTGGAGGATGAAAATTGCCCATTCCCAAGTAAAGGCAAGTTGGCAACCCTATCCAGAGGCTGGTCCCTTTCTTTTCTTTCTTTGTTTCTATATTTCCTTGTCAAGTTAAAATTATAGTCATCTTTTTGTTTTCTAGCCGGTTAGGCGAGTGTCTAACACTGAAAAGTGAAAATCATCTCCTCTTCAAATTCTCAGGCCAGTTTGATGTAGACATAGATGCCTACTTGTTTCAATAGAAGAAAAAGGAAGAAACAACTGGGAGTTTCCCCCTTAAAATTGGTGGCCATAATTGCTAGGGTAGAAAAGTAAGAAACGTGTATCCAATGGTTTGGAGAAAGCAAATACAGAGGAAATAATATTCTCTCGCACATGTTCAATGTACAATGGCATTTGATGTTACATCTAACATATCCTCCAATAAAGTAGCTACTCGAAGATAATGTACAAGAGACTGCGCACATGAATCGGTTCACGAAAGCTACAATCTTTCTAACTACACGGTCATGAAGATTTGACCTGACTTAACAGATAATGGCGTAAACCCAGTGGCAGGGAAGCGGACACTTGGGGCGGCGAACAACTAACCTCAGGATGTTTACTTGCTCGCTGAGATTCTGGAATTCGAAGAAAGAAAATCTGAATGAAAGCTCCAGATAATTAATAATTATTGCTTGAGTACTCCTCGTTAGAAATGTGCTTGAGATAAGAGAACTAAGCTGGCTGCCAACTTTCCATATCTTGAAGGAACACAGAAAAATGTGTGACTAAAATGATGAGCCAAGAAAATTGGGGAAACAGTGTCACACAGGATATTAACAATAGGCAACAAAAAGGATTTTCTGGCTTTGGGCAAAGTTCTTTAACTTGCGTCTGTCTTATTATAAACATAATAACCATAAGCCTTTAAGGAGAACAGGGATCCATCTAGCCAATTAAGTAAAAAGACATCTTCATTGATCAGTGGCATTAGCTGCCATATATTCCATAATTGTTCAAGTTATGGTTTTATCAAGCATCTCCTATATGTTTTTACATGCAAAATTTTATATCATGTCTTTTGGTGGTAAGCCAAAGAGGGTAAGACCAGATTTTAGAGAATGACAAAAGGATTGTGGTGGGAAGGGCCAGCGAAGGAAAATTTGTGAAGAGACAACCAAAAAAAAAAGAGTTACTCTGAGGGGAGTTATTGATGCTATTGGTGGTGTTGGTGGCTAGAAATGAAAGGTTGCCTAAATCTGGATATGGGTGTATTTTGGCTTGCGGGAGAGGGTTCTGCTCATCTTGGAGCTTGAGTAAGTTTTTTTTTTCTTTTAATTGTGTATGTTGATTATGGAAGAAAAATGTAAAGCGCAGAAAGGGTTTATTGTTTTATCGCAAAAACCCTACTTTTGCTTGTAAAAAATTATTTCATCTAAAATGTTATTAGATATCATCATAAATTATAAAACAAATCACATGGAAACGATATATTTTTTTCTATTTATTTACACAATTATTAAGCTATCAATTTTGAACTATAATTGTTTCTTTCAAATTTCTATATTACTTAAATTCTTTTAGTTCATTCATTTTTTCTTATTATAGGTTGATTCACTTTTTCCTTGTTCCATGTATTAAAACATAATACTAAAAAATAGACACTAAGCAAGTAATGATATATACGTAACGCGCTGGCGCTGCGCCTGGAACTCACCTGTAACTGGCTTTCCATTGTACCCTAAACTACAAGCCAACAGAACAGGGACCGGCGGTAGTGACAGCGAGAGAACTGCTCTCAAGTCCCAACTGTCTTACTATGCAATCTAAAGACAAGTGCTAACTCAAAATACCAAACCCTTTCTGCTCCACGCATTTTGTTTTCTTTGCTGTCAAAAAATATCTCACTCTGTTTTGCTCAGGAGTTTCTTTCCGCTGTTCTACTTCCATAACAATCAAAAAAAAAAAAAATCCAAATGGCGACGATTTCTATCTTAACCGACGCTTCCGCGGCCGCTGCTGATTTATCGTCTTTTCGTAACATAACCGACCACTCTCTGTTTCAGTCAGGAATCAATCGGACGAAACGATGTCTCTTTTTCTCTAAAGGGGAAGCATCTTTTTCTATCAGATCGATGAAAACCACTCAAACCGGCGATGTTATCTCCACCAACGGCCGTTTCAACGCCGTCAGTTTTGTTATTCTTTCCCTTTCCTATAAACCCACTTCTTTTTTTCCTTTTTTTTTTTTCACTTCATGATTGTTGTTTTCAATTGCTCAATTTTTCAGGACAAGCTGAAATCGACGGATGCGGTGTTAGACGGTGGGGCTTTAGGACAAGTGAAGATGAACTCGAGCCCTCGGAGAAAAACCAAGATTGTTTGTACAATTGGTCCTTCAACGAGCTCACGTGAGATGATATGGAAACTGGCTGAGGCTGGGATGAATGTGGCACGATTGAATATGTCCCATGGAGATCATGCTTCTCATAAAAAAACTATTGATCTTGTTAAGGAATACAATGCGCAATTTGAAGACAGAGTTATTGCCATCATGTTGGACACTAAGGTATCCATTTTTGTTTAGACATATGTTCATGTTAAATGCAGCAGTTGATTGATAACTATAGTATAATTCTTCCTAATGCACTGAGCGATTAGGAACTGCTTAGCAAAACCCAAATTTTAATGGGATGTTTTGATTTCTTTTGTAGATTTTGGGAATTAAATTTCTTTCAGCCATTAGTTGTGATATGTTTGATTTGAGCTTTCTATAGGGTCCTGAAGTTCGAAGTGGCGATGTTCCTCGACCGATACAGCTAAAAGAGGGGCAAGAATTTAATTTCACAATTAGAAGGGGAGTTAGCACCGAAGATACCGTTAGCGTAAACTATGATGACTTTGTGAATGATGTGGAAGTTGGAGACATACTATTGGTAGATGGTGAGAATAGATTTCATTTTTGACGTCTTTGTAAGCTGAGTTTTGTCTTTTGTTTTAGAATCTTTGTTTTGAATGTATGGTGCTATTATTAGAACCGATTGAATAAGTTTTATGGATTGTTCCTACTGAAGACATGATTAATTGTTTCGTTATGTCATTTCCTCTTGGAATAGACAAAATCTTTGTCTTTTATTCTCTTCCTGTTTTCTGGCCCCGTATTTAATGTATTTGATCTGTAATATCAAAATCCGACAAATTGGTTATACCATTAAATTCGTTTCCATGATATGTTTCTCTTTATTAATCTTTGTGTATTCACACTTCAATCCAAAGGAGTGTGTCTAGGAAGCATTTTCTAATCGAAAACACATTTTTTTCTCAAAGCTTTTAATTGTATATGTAACTTAATGAGTCGCTTTGTTTCTCTGTATGGCAGGTGGAATGATGTCATTAGCTGTGAAGTCGAAGACAAAGGATTTGGTTACATGTGTAGTCATTGACGGCGGAGAATTAAAATCAAGGCGCCACTTAAATGTGCGTGGGAAAAGTGCAAATCTGCCATCAATAACAGGTTTCTTTTTTTTTTTTTTTTTTTTTTTAATGTGATGCTATTGCTTTGAAGTTTTACATCCTTAAAGGTTGTAATCAAAATTTGGATGGTATGCGCCATGTTTGCAGACAAAGATTGGGAAGATATCAAATTTGGGGTGGAAAACCAAGTTGATTTTTATGCTGTTTCTTTTGTGAAGGATGCTAAAGTAGTCCATGAGTTGAAAGATTATCTTAAAGGTTAAACTTTTTATACTTTCTAGTTAAGTTATGAAGTTTGTGTATAATATTATATATATGGTTTCCGTTAAATATATGGTTTCTGTAGTTGTGATTCTGTTACCAAACTCTCTTGTAGGCTGCAATGCAGACATTCATGTTATTGCGAAAATTGAAAGTGCTGATTCTATACCGAATCTACAGTCAATAATTTCAGCTTCTGATGGGGTTTGTTTTGATATTCCTGAGCAATGTATTTATAATCTCGAAAAGCTTTAGGACACATAGAGTGAGATTTTGGTGTCAGAATGATATCAATTGAAACTTAACTGTTCTCATGGACATTATAGGCAATGGTTGCTCGAGGAGACCTTGGTGCCGAACTTCCAATTGAAGAGGTCCCTTTATTGCAGGTAACATTTAATTGTTGACATGTATCTCCTTTTTGCTCTATTTGAGAGTCTTGGTATAATAAAATGCTTGTATTGTTTTTTTTTCCCCCCAAAAAAACTCGGATGGAGTGCTATTCAAAGAATGATGAAGTGTTGTAAGCACCATAATTCTTTAAGTAATTGAGAAAATTTTTGGAAGAATTAACATGTAACAGGTTATTAGTGTCTTGTTAAGCAGTAACCTTCGTAAACAAATTATATGATCATTTTGAATTTCAGATCTATTAAAGAAAGAATCATGGATCATACAATGAGGTAAATTTAGAAGCTATAAAATGGTTTTAAAACTATTCGAATTATTTGTCTTCGAGAGCTTATAGAGTCATAGACCAATGTTATGTCCTACCAGATCAGTGAAGTTTAGATTGTAAGATTAATTAACATTGTCCATTTCCAAATATAACAACTTGCCCTGTATGTCATTCTAACAGGAAGACATCATCAGAAGGTGTCGTAACATGCATAAACCAGTAATCGTGGCTACAAACATGCTTGAAAGCATGATTAATCATCCTACACCAACAAGAGCTGAAGTTTCTGACATTGCAATTGCTGTTAGAGAAGGTGCTGATGCAATTATGCTTTCTGGAGAAACTGCACATGGAAAGTGAGTTAACTTGGCTAAAATTTGTTAAAACTAACCAGTCACTACTTATAGTTCCAAGATATATTATGTTTTAAACTCTTCTTCTCCCTCCCCTCCCCCACTTATTTTAGGATTACTGGATTTCTGCAAGATTCATGGTTGCTTGTTCGTTTTAGATAAACTTAATCTAGCATTTACCTTATGACATTGTTTTATTGGTATCTGCCTCTTTACAAATTTGTTACTAATTTCTTTTCATTGATGACAACAACCGAAGGTATCCAATTAAAGCCGTTAAAGTTATGCACACAGTGGCATTGAGGACTGAGTCAAGTCTTCCAGTCAGTGTTATGCCTCCAATTCGTTTCAGTGCTTACAAGGTAATCAGTCTTTGGAATTGACTACATGTCATTCAAGGTTGCACCTGTTTGCCTTTTGCCTTATGCCGTGGTAATATGGACGTATGACATTGGCTGAAGAGAGCTGAAAGAAACTTTCTAATTGTTTTAGTTTTCAATTTTTGTAGTCCTTTATTATCAAATTCCTTCTGTAGTTTTGCTTTCATGTTCTGACCACGTTAGGGCATTCTTATGCAGAGTAATATGGGCGAAATGTTTGCTTTCCATTCCACAACTATGGCTAATACTCTTAATACACCAATCGTTGTCTTTACAAGGACGGGATCCATGGCTATTCTATTGAGTCATTACCGTCCTTCCTCCTCAATCTTTGCCTTCACAAACGAGTGAGTTTTATTAGCTATACTACATAAATTATTCATTTCCTATTATTTGGATTTGGTTTTTGACGTACTTTGTGCTTGATAAAAAAAATCCTTGCGTAATGTATGTCACTTGGCTTCATATATATTGTAATGCCTATGCAAAAGAAAATTCTAACGTTTGATTTTGGTAAACTGCCTTAGGGAAATTATTCATGACAATCTCTCTACAGATCTGCAAATATAGTCAACAAATGATAGTTTAATTGAGAATTGTTTAGGTATTCTGAATTAGAACTTGTTTCCGTTCCATGTTCTCACTTTTGTGCCATAATTATCATTCTTGGCAGGGAAAGAATTAAGCAGAGATTGGCACTTTATCAAGGTGTCATACCCATATATATGCAGTTTTCAGATGATGCCGAGGAGACCTTTTCACGAGCACTCAGGCTGTTGATGGTTAGTACTTAACTGTGTTTTTTAAAAGAAAATACTTTCCCATGATAGGTGTAGGATCAATGGATGGTTACCCTATCTAATTTCAGTTTACGGTTTTATAAAAAAACAACACATTAAGGGAGCCAATTGATTTGTATTTCTATTGGATCAATACTTCATATGCTTGAATAGTTTTCTCATACGAAATTTCAATGCCTTAGGACAAGAATTTGGTGGAGGAAGGAGAGAATGTTACTCTTGTTCAAAGTGGAGCGCAACCAATCTGGCGTCGCGAATCCACCCATCACATCCAAGTTCGAAAAGTCCAAGCATGATTTTACGATGTAACAGTAAAGATACGTTTTTCTTGTCATAGAAGTTACTAAGGAGTAGGTAAATGATAGACATACGTCTTTAGTTTTGTTACGAAGTTTGTAATTTCATTTTTTGAGCAAAGGAAATCAAAAACACAAAATCTAGTTATTCACATGAAAATGTTTGATTATAAAAGAATTCAGATTTAGGAAACGCTTTCTCATTGCAGGTGGATGAATGAGATAATTTCTTTTAAATGCAATCCATTTACTAGGGAAACCAAGTTAAAATGTATGTATGAAAGAGAAGCAGGAAAAAAATTAAAAATATAATTATAAAGAAGGGGAAGAAGCAAATTTGCAAAAGTTCGACTGTCATTATTATCAATATAACATAGAACTTGTAAAAAAAAAAAAAAGCCATAGGTAGTGACAGAAATGAAGTTACGGCACAAAGTTTTAGTGGGAAGCATCTTCTTCCTCGCAGAATTTGGTGTATTCCTTTGGACCCATCAAGGATTCTAACTCCGGTGGACTACTCGGCTTCACTTTTATCATCCATCCTTCTTCATATGGGCTTGAATTGATCTTCAAAATCCAACAGCAAGCATGCTAAACTTAGTTTTCCAGCATCAAGAAAAAAAACCAGTTGTAACTATATAGTTTGAATTGAATGAGAGGGTTTTTACCAAGCCGGGAGCTTCGGTAAGCTTGGAGTTAACCTCAACGATTTCACCGGAGATTGGGGAATTGACATCACTGGTTGCTTTAACACTTTCCACTGCTCCAAAGCCTTTTCCTTTGGTTACTGAACCGCCAGGTTCTGGCAGCTCCACAAACACTACTTCTCCAAGATGGTCCTGTAAACGGTAGTACCATGTAATGTAAGTTAATTCCTTGGAAAATCATCATGCTTTATTGCATCGAGCCATACAGGGAAAAAAGAAATGAAGCTATCATTTTTGTTTTTTAATTTCCTTGAAAGCTAACAATTCGGGTCCAGAAATCATGTCAAAGCAGCTATTTCCCAAAGTGAAAACAAGCAGCAAGCAGCCACAACATAGCCATTGCAGAAATTTCAACCCCAAGAGCAAATTCATGTAGGCAAACAATATATACTAATTTAAGGAAGTCAAAATTGATGATAAATGGACGAAAGAAGGGAATAACCTGAGCATGGTCAGTGATGCCAATGGTAGCCACTGAACCTTCGTGCTTCACCCATTCATGTGAATCGGCATATTTCAACCCATCCAGAACTGCTAAATATCAACACATTTTTTTCCATATTACAATCCTTTATTCCATTAAAATAGTGGCTAAATAAGCAGAGACATGAAGAAGAATAGAATGAGAAAAGGGGTACCAGTGGAAAAGCTTCTGGAGATGGAGAAAGCAGGGGAGACCAAGTGAGCTTTGAAGGCACATGAAATTTTGAGTGCATTGGCAGTGGAAGAAGCCCACATTCTCAGTGCCATGTTTATGGGGCCTTCTGCCTTTTGGTTGGCTGCAAATCTACGAAGGTGCAATGAAATAAAAGAGAAGTTGAAGTTTTGTCTCTTCTTTTTTTTTTTTAATTTTTTTTTATCTGGTATGAATGGTAGGCAATGAAAGCCTCATCCTATGGTAAGACCTGACTTACAAAGACATGCTGTGCTGTTATTTCCTTTTCATGTCTCAAATTTTCTTGTCTTCCTCCCCCCCCCCCCTCTTTTTTTTTTTTATTGTTGACATAAACTCTTCTTCAAACAATATGGTCAAATATGATTTTTTCTTTCAAAATCAATTGATAAATTGATTTATCCTTTGCTTTCTTTCACAAGAACAACATAGAGTTACCAATCATCCCCTGCCCACTCTTTTTTCTTTCTTCTACAGACAGCTCAGTTTAAATTTAAAAAGAAAAGGCTATTACTATAAAATTTATTTAATTTTATAATTTTTTATGGAATTTATATTTGTTTAATATGATTGTTATAATTCATGTTTTATATTCGTGAAAATCTTAGACATCAAATTTGGATCTTTAGATTCATGCTTTATATGAGTCTTTGAATTTTTTTTTTCTACGAAATTAACAAATGAGAGTAAATTCATACATAGCCATTAGAGATCAGATTATGATACGAGAATGGAAGATATTTTAGAGGAAACCAGTGGGAAACACATGAAAAGATGTTGGAAATTACTCTTTGCCTTCACGTCCCTTCTTCCATCATGTTAACTTTCACTATGTTAATTTACTTAAACGTGGTGTAAAGAAATTACTCTCCAAAGTCAAAACCATTGGCTTCTTTGATTCATATACACATTTTGCATAGGCGGAGGCTTGTTCAATTCTAGGTGCCTTTTTATTTGTTTCTTTTTAGAGCCAAAAAAAAAAGTGAAAATTGTCTGTAATTTGATGGGGGATACAAATATTAGCTTGGTTACTGAATTTGAGCGTTTCCTTAGTCCAAAGTGAGCAACCGTCAAGATCAGTATTAGGGAAAAAAAAAAAATCAGGCTTACTTTCTGGAATTCCTTTGATTGAAAGCAGATCAGAAACAAACTAAAATTACAAGGGTATTTTCGGTTCTAATGATAGCTGAATGACCATCTAAGATGTAAGAGCGGATGATGGAATCCTTGATTGCAACCACAAGACTAAATCCTCCCTTGTTGCCACAAAACAACCAGCTTTGTCTTCACTCTGCTTGAATGGTGCTCCAAATTTCTTCAAATGAGAAGCAAAGGAATCGGACAGTCCACGAGCGAATTTATGAGTTCCAGCACCAGTTTGAGCAGAAAACAGCTCTGGCAATGCTTCTTCCCGCTTAACAATTTTGGCCAAAGCCCCCATCCACTCTTCAAGAGCTGTCTGTGCTGCGCCAACAGATAGCGATCGAACATTCAGACTCCACTCGTCCGTAGTTTTCTTGTGTAAACCTGGGTACAACCCATACAGAGTTCCTAGATAAAGCAGATCATGTGCTCTCTCATGGAGATTCCTACTTCGACATATATCAATCAAGCAATTACAGAATGGTCTTCTGGCATCATCTTTAGTGTCACTGAGGATACACTTAAACTCTTCTTTAACAGTGTCAAGACTACTTTTCTCATCTTCAATCAATTTCACAAACGCAACTAACCGAGGATTAGCTCGCTGCAAGCAAGTGAGAACTTTATCCATATCCTCCCTGCTCTCGCACAGTGACACAACAGACAACAGGCACCCACAGAGCCTATCATCCGGTTCAATTCCTTGTTCGATTGCGATAGTAAATACCCTCACCAACTCATCTATTCTTCTAGCCTTCCCCAAGCATTGAATCAAACAAGTGCTTCCCATTACATTGAGCTCAACACCCACTTCAAACATCTCTTCGAACAGCTCCATCGCCATATCAACATTTCCTCCACTGCCATATATGTTAAGCATTGCTGTGTAGCTCCAACTATCTGGCCTGTAATGCTCTGATTGCTTCATATCCATGAAAAGCTGCTCTGCCTCCTCAACTAAACCAATGTCTGCAAACATAGTTAACAAAGTATTGTACAAAATAAAATCCATAGGCCACTTTTTTGACTTCATTTCCTCCCATAATTTCAATGCATCTTTTTCCCACCTCGCCTTGCCATATATCTTGGCAAGGACAGTTAAAGTCTTCTCGTTTGGGGTTAAACCAGACGCAAGCAATTCCTCGAAAAGTCTTCTTGCAAACCCAGGCTTTCCTGCCTTGCCCATAGCCTCTAACAAAGTATTGTAAAGAACCAAATTGGGCCGCACACCAAGAGACTTCATTTCTTGCAAAACAGACCGAATGCCATCATAATCTCCAGCCTCACCAAACATCTTTGCCAATACAGAGAACGTAATCAGGTCAGGTTTCCAACCACTAGCTACCCCTCTCTCATACAAGCTCAGTACTTCCTCAACCTTACCCAATTTCGCATAAACATCTAGAATTGCAGAATAAGTAACTTCATCAGGCATCACACCAGTTCTATACATTCTTTCAAACCACACGACAGCCTTATCATATTGATAGCATCTTTTGGCACAGCTAATAATAGTTGAATACGTAATGTTATCAAGTGGAATCTCATTGCTTACCATTTCATTAGCAAGTATCTCAATGAGCTCAAACTGCCTCCCAACCCTCAAAGACTTCATTATGACATTGTAGAATATAGTTTCCATAGGGAACAAATTCTTGGACTTTATCCAATTGAAGAAAAGGTGAGCCTTTTGCCATGGTTTCAAGCTGTTGAGTATCAAAAGCGCATTTTCTCTTGCGGGTTGGTTTGGGAATTCCTCAAGAACACTTAGGAAAGCACCTTCACTGTTTTCACAATCATTCAGCTTCTTTGCAAAGAGTTTTAGCTCCCTGACTTGTGGATTATAAGCGTTAGGTGACCGCGTTTGCCTTTGGAGTGAAAGCACTGATCTTTTAGGCTTGGAGGGATTAACCCATGTAGACTTTGGCTTTGACACGAGACTAGCTTGGTCTTTCTTGGGAAGTGTAATTGTGGAAAGAAGCTGGAGTTGCTCAGATAAAGATGGGGTTTTTTTGGGTGATTCTGGGGGGTTTTGGGGAGGTTTTGAAGAAGACCTGGCGGAGTTACAAGAAATGAAAAATTGTCGCCTGAGGTTTTGCTTCTTCACCGTTTTGGTGAAGAAAATGGATCTTTTTGTATCAGACTGAGGGACTGTAAAATGGACATCCAGAGCAGTGGAGAAGGTTGCAGCCATGAATGAGCAAATGTTATTCGAGTGGAGAAATAAAAAAAATATGTGAAGGATAGGTCTTCGTTATTTATATGACAGTTAATGGCTTGATTGCCTTATCTGAATTGTGAATTCCCAAAGGCCATTAAAGCCTGTAAAGAGTCCTAATTCTTGGCCCAAAAAAAGAAAGAGGATCATAATTCTCCAATAAGCTAATTTTGATTTGGGAAAAGAATTGCTTTAAGTCGAGAAAAACATATATTTAGTTTATGGATGGTTCTAACTTTTGAGAACATAAATTTATTTGATAAAGCTCCAAATAAAATTAAAATTTAATATTGGAAAAAAAAAACGTAAAAATGAGATTGAAGCCTAACAAGATCCAAATAATTTTGATGAGAGAGTTAACAGTTAGTACATTAGTACATTATGCCGATAGGGATGGGGGAAACATAAGATTTGTAAAGACTTTTTTTTTTTTTTGTGGGATAATGCTTAAATAGAATTATTAATAAATGAAAAAAAAAAAGGTGTTAGAGATCCACCTTGAGGGTGAGTAACCTTAATCCGATGTCTTGATTATTAATAATAAAAAAACCCAAAAACTATTTTTAATATATAAATATTAAAATTTAAATTTTACGTTTATTTTTTTTAAACGGCAAAAGTGAAAGCATTTTATTGAAAATGAAGAAAAAAAACGAAGCAGACTCCAATGATACAACTAAATCCCACTACTAAAATACTATGTCATAGCCAAGCAATGAAAGCGCCAACTCGATCTACAGCTTGTCTTGCGAAAGCATTTGCAAATTTATTAGCAGATCTGTTCTTGTGCTTCAATCGAAAACTCTCCAATTTCCTACTAATGCGATCAATATCATGGAAGATAGAGTCATACTTCCAAGGTCTGCTCCTGTCGGAATTGCCCTAAGCCACTACTTATGTAGAATCACTTTCTATTTCGAGCTTGATGGATGAAACATTCTGTTTTAATTCAATTAAAACGAGTGCTCCTTTAACCGCCCAAAGCTCGGCTTCATTTGAATCCGTTATCCCTAATGGCTTTGAAAATATAGCCAAAAAGTGTCCGTCATTCATCAGAACACCTCCAATTCCTGCAAGTCATGGTTTTCCTCTTACTGATGCGTCCACAGTGAATTTCCACCATCCTTTCTCCGGTTCTGTCCAAATCACATTACACTTCCGCTTGATGGACTTAAAGCCTCCATTAAACAAGCTTGGATCACGAACTAACTCATCAGATGAACTAAAATCTTGAGGCCCTTTTGCCTACACCTACCAAGCAAACCTGTTTTTAATACAGAAAATCATTGAATTAATATCCACTTGTGACTCCTGAAATATTCTACCATTTCTCCACAACCAAATTGACCATGTTACAACAGCAAATAACATAAAACACATCTCTTTGCAAACAGAAATCGGCTTACTGGACTCCCATTGTTCGAACCATTCCACAACCGTACAAGGATGACACCAAAATAAATTCCACCAACCCCCGACTTTTGACCATACCATTCATGCTTACACTGCAAAAATAAATGTTTTACAGTTTCCTCCTCAACATTACAAAGTCCGCATCTCTTACCTTCCTCAACTGGAATTCGACATTTTTATATGTACTGACTAAAATCCACACGAACAATTCAACCTTTTATGGAGCAAGACTTTTCCATACTCTACTCAATACAACGTTCTGCAAATCTGATTCTGCTGCCTGCCAGAAAGAACAAAGAGTGTAAAATCCATCAATTGAAGGTTTCCAAATTAGCCGATCATGTTTCCCATTGTCTAATTTTACCGGACTGAGTAAATCAAATAACCCCTGCCATTGTTGTTTTTCCCAGTCGAAAACTTGTCTTCTCAATGGTATACTCCAATGCCATTCCTCTCCCTCCCAATAACCGAACTTATTAATCGATGCTGCTTTTAACGAGGAGAGCACATATATCCGACTGAACGCAGCTTTGAGAGGAACATCAGCAATCCGTATGTCTTCCCAGAAAAAAATTAAGCTCCCCTAGCCTACCATTATCCCTATATTATTAATAAACATATTATGACTGTCATCCACAGCCAATGGACTAGAAATTCCTTTCCAAATTTTTGAATACTTAATGCGCCTGGTTGTTTTAGGGAAAAGGCATTCCTTGTCGAAGCAATAATTGACTGTCAAAATCTATTTCCGGCACCTACCATGCTCGTTAGCAAATCGAAACAACCGCGTCAAAAGGAGGGCTCTGTTCTGAGTCTCTACTGGAATTATTCCACAACCGCCATTCCTTTTACTTCTGTACACATTCGACCAAACAGCTTGTGAGTTTCTTTATTCCCATACCAGAAAATATCTCGTTGCATTTTCTCTATTTTGCGCACTATCGTTGCCGGAGCTTTAAATAATGATAGGAAATATAAAGGCAAACTCGCTATCACCGATATGATACGAGTCACTCCTCCCCCAGTAGATAGATATTTCTTCTTTCAATGCGCTAACCGAGATTCAATTTTCTTCAAAACAGGTTCCCAAACTCGAAAACTTCCAACATCAGTGCCTAATGGCATCCCCAAATATGTGAGAGGTAAATCAGCTGTCCTACAAGCGAGCATGTCCCCCCTGTGATGCACCACATCCTGCGAAATCCCTATCCCCGTAACGCTGCTCCTAGTGAAATTTATTTTCAGTCCCGACATTGCTCCGAAACACCTAAGCGTTCACTTGAAGTCTCCGCTGCCTCACTGAAAATAAGAGAATCATCCGCAAACTGTACGTGTGTAACTTCAATGCCGTTCTCTCCAACCACTGGCCCTCTAAACAAGTTCAACGCCTTTGCCTTAATAAGCAACACATTCAAACTTTCCACCACTATATTAAAAAAAAAAAATGGAGAAAACGGAAAACCTTGACGCAACCCTCTTTTCATTTCGAATTGAGATGTTGGAGAACCATTGACGAGTACTGACAATGATGCCGTTGTGATGCATCCTCTAATCCATATTCGCCATTTGCTACCAAATTCCATTCTACCCATCACATAATCCAGAAAATCCCATCTGACGCAATCGTACGCCTTAGTGAAATCTAATTTTAATAAACACGCCCTTTGTTTGGAGGGCTTCACCCAATCAACAACTTCATTAACAAGCAGCACACTGTCAAGAATTTGCCTTCCTCCAACGAAAGCAAATTGGGATTTACCAATGATTATGGGCATAATATTTTTCAATCGATTGGCCAGCAATTTTGCCACAATTTTATACAAACAACCAACAAGACAAATGGGTCGAAAATCCGATACCTCTTTGGATATGTCTTTTTTCGGAATTAACGCTATGAAAGTAGCATTAACACATTTAGGCATAATCCCAGTTTGCAAGAACTCACCAATAAAGCTTATAAAGTCCTTTTTCAACGTCCCCCACTTCTGCTGCATGAAGCCCAAATTAAAACCATCAGGTCCAGGAGCCTTTGAGCTGCCACATTCTTGCACCGCCTGCCACACCTCTTCCTCCGAAGCTTCCACTTCTAGACCAACTTGTTGACCCTCAGTAATTCTTTGAAACTCACACTCTATTGTAATTCTCAAATTAGGTTGCTCCTGATCAAAATGACTTGAGAAATGATAAAACACCAATTGCCTACCCTCAGTAACCAACGATAGAATTTTCCCATTGTGATAAACTATCCACTTTATTGCACTTCTTTCTGATTTTAGTGGAAGCATGAAAGAACTTATTGTTCCTGTCCCCACATTGAAGCCAGTCGATCCTGGACTTTTGTTTCCATTGTATCTCTTCTTGCCTGAATAATTTCCACAGCTCAGCTGTTAGTAATAATTTTGCGGATTTGTCACCATAGGACACAACTCCTTGAAGCATTCTACCATCTATAACCTCCAATTCTCCCTCGACATCCATAATGCGTTTCTCGATACTACCTTTTTACACCTCTGCCATGTCTTTAGTGCCATTTTGAGCTGTCGAAGCTTAACCCATGCATTTCCATCAACTGCATTACTACATGTCTCCGTAGACACCTTGTCAAAATCTTTCTCCAATAGCCAATGATCATAAAACCGAAAAGGAATCGGACCCCAATCCATTATCTCCGAGTACAGACAAATAGCATTTTGGTCAGATAAATAGTTTAGCAAACAAGCAACATGTACGCCAGGAAAAGCGTCAAGGAATTCTGGTGTAAATAGAAATCGATCCAGCTTACTCCATGAAGTGTTCTCCCTTATCGTACAGCAAGTGTAATTGCCACCTATCATTGGGATTTCAATCAATCCAGCTTCTGATACAAATTGTCGAAAATCAATCATCGCCCTCTCGTTACACGAAACCCCAGAATGTTCATCTCTATTTAAAACAGCATTGAAATCTCCCCCCACCAACCACAACCGTCTTGCCCGACATCAGCTCCGGCAACTCTGTCCACAACTCCTTTCTTCCATCGTTAAAATTCGGGGTTTATTATGTTCACACTTATCCAATATTAATTTTTAAAAATAATTATATAAATTAATTGAATTAAGTCGTAGATTTTATTATCTCTCCTCCTATGAACACAAGCACTGAACAGTTGTCGCTTAGGCTCCTGCTTTTGGAGCAATGTCGCATTACAAAAAAAAAATTATACCTTTAACTTTGAGTTAGATGATGTAAGTTTGATTTAATCTGATTCAAAAATTTATCTTACTAGTTAAAAAATTAAAATATATTTATAATTTAAATAATAGTCCTAGCAAGATTGAATTAATTTGGATTATCAAAAATTATCAAAAAAATGTTTGAAACCTAACTCAATTTGAACATGGACAAAACCAAAAATACTAATGAGGGGAGGTCAAGTTAAAGAAAAAAATAAAAGTTCCAAATGCAATAGAGCCAAGGATCAGGTTATACATTGGTTTGAATTGAGCCAATTTTTAGATAAGTAAATTTTTTGCTATGCAAGCTTAATCTTATCTAGTCCATGACAACATTAAATTTAAATATTATACATGATATTAAAGTTTCTAACAATATATATATTTCTTATAATGAAATAATTTTTTTTTTGTTTTTAAATATTGTAATTTATGTTGCATATGAAAAAAAAAAAGAAATAAAAGTCTCTCAATGTAAAAAAAAAATTTTTTCTCTAGTTAAAATATGTATAAAATTATATCAAATTATAAAAGGAAACCATAAGATTACATATATTAAGAAAAAAAACAAATCAAGTTAAATGCACAATTTGTATTATATATTATAATAGTTTAACTTTCTTTATTTTTTTTTTCCTTACAAGTATATAGTGAAAAGGATAAATATCTCATGTCCATAAGCACGATCCATGAGATAACGTATCTCGTTTATTTATTTTTTATTTTCTAAATGTACTTTACTAGACATGTATTACCCACGTATCTGCTTTTGAAATTTTTAATTTTCACCCTCTGTGGATAGGATAATTATCCTAATGAAAAATATTAAATATAATAATTGATGTATATGTATTTGATTGATTGAAAAAAAAGAGAATTAAGTTAATGACTGAGGTTTAAAACTAAGCAAATGAAGGATCAAATTGAAAATTTTTGAAAGGGCCAAACATAATTTTATCTTATTTTTAAGTAATGATGTATTATATTTCAAAGACTTTAAATACTTAAGGAGGCCAAACATAATTTTACTTGATTTGATGTAAATGAGTTGTATTTTGTATTTTGTAGTAGTTTACTATTTTTTGGATAATAAAATCAACTATTTATTAAAGAAACATAATTTTACTTTTATTTTTAAGTAATAATATATATAAAAAAAGGGGAAACGGACAGGCAAAAATTTGAACTGAACTTATTGGATCAGACAAATAATTCAACCTCGTGAAATATCTAATTTAAAAGTTAAGAAAAAAATTTTAAAAATGAAAAATTATAATACTATTCTCAACACATAAACCATAACATCTGATAGTATTTATATTACCCAATTTCAATGAAGTATCAAATATAAATGTATTCTGTATAAATATACTTATAAATTTTAATTTTTTTCATATATTTAATATATTATATTTTTATATTTATATTTAAATATAAATTAAACAAATATCAAATAAAAATATTGTTATAGTATGGCTACTTTCCTCTCCACTTAAGAACAAAATTTGTTTGAAACGAGCGATGACCATTCGACAACTAGACAGAAATCATCAATAGAAAACATTAAACCATCAGTTATCGTTTTGATTTATGACGAGATTTAAGCAAGTCTTTTAAAATGATCTTTTTTTCTTTTACATATATATTTGGTTTTGGATGAAATAATAAATAAAGTTGAGAAAATAAATTTAAATTTAAAAATTTGTTAAAAAAATTTTAGTTTGAATTCAAATTAATTTGGATTTGATTAAAAAGTTAATTATTCAAACTTGAAAAACTCAAATCTAAAATGGCATAAACCCGAAATGGCCCGAACCTAAAATGACCTGAACATAAAAGAACTCAAACCCAAAAAAACCTAAACCTGAAAGGACCCAAACCAAAAAGAACCTAAACCCCAACCCTAACTCGAACCCGAATTTAACACTAAAAATAAATATGATAAAATTATAATTAAATAATTTTTATAAAAAAACATTAATTATCAATTTTATTTTAATATTCTTTTAATAATTTAATTAACTATTAAAAAGTTAATTTATATTTTATATATGATTAAACTTGTTCATGATTTTTTTTTAAATTCTGAGTCTACGCTCTTATTAAAGTGCCGAAACCCGCCCATTTAAGCTAAGATTACTGTTCATCACATTAAAAAATATTTTTATTAATATTATATATTTTATAATTAAATTTAAATAAAATATATGTTACTTTAATTTAAAATCACTAGAGCTAGTTTGAAACAAAAATATGAGAACCTCGGCTTGGGCTTAATTGAGCAAAATAGATAGCTCAAACCTTGATCAAGTCTATATAGGATAAAATAATAATTTATCCAAAAGTAAATCATATCATGAGTTTTGAAAATATTATCAATAAAGTATATCATCCATTTATCATATATTTTTTTAATTTAATTAGTTAAACTCATTAAATATTGAGAGTTTATATATGTTAGTAGTAAACTTTTAAATACTTCTTTGAGTATTATTATTATTATTATTATTATTATTATTATTATTTTACGAAATGATAATTAGAGTATGATAATAGTATAACAAAGTAATAAAGTAAATTAAAAAATATAAAAATCATAATAAATAATACCACGTCAAAAATAAAAAAATCACATGTTAGACTAGTAATTAAAACTGCCCATGAGCTAGACACCCCACCAACCCAATAGGCTCTGCACATTAGGTCCAAGTCTTAAATTTTAAGTTTCAGGCAGGCACGACCCAAAATAATATTTTTTTTAAATAAAATAATATATTTTTATTTAAATTTAATTATAAAAATATATATATAAATATAAAAATATTTTGTAATACTATGAAAAGTGATTTATCTTAAATGGGTGGGCCAAGCCAAATTCGATCCTGAGCTTAGGGTTTAAAATTTTTTCAGGTCACGGTTAGGCTCATAGAATCAAAATAATATTTTTTCGGGTTGGACCAAACTAAATTTAGGCTTTAGCTTAGAATTAAAAATTACGTAAAAATAATTATATTTAACATAAAATAAAATTTAATATAAAATATATCCAAACCTAATCTAAATTAAAATTAATCTAAATCTAAATAAATTTAAACTTAAATTAATCTAAACTTAAATTAATCTATACTCAAATTAATCCAAATTTTAAAAAATTTAAATTTATATAAATTCAAATATAAATTCACTTTAACTTCAATAAATTTAAACCTAAAATAATTCGATGGAAACTCGGGTGAACTGGTCCACTTGCCAAGCTGTCAATGACCTCAGCCGCCGATTGAAAAGACAAGAGCCTGTTTCTAGTAATATCTAAGTCG